>CM074498.1:11157891-11397891 GCA_037389245.1 Oryzias sinensis | reverse complement strand
ATTTTGCAAAAATTGACAGGATCTTTAGACATTTAATTGTTTTTGGAGTGTTCGAGTTATAACTCGAATGCAGGTTTTTCTGCTTTGACATTTTTACATCTCTTGTTAAAACAGCTGGTTATTGGATCAGCCGACAATCAATATTTGCAGAAAAGGGACAGTGCAGTTCTCACAGTATATGAGAAATGGACTGAAAAACAAACTCCCCCTTCTATTCCCAAAAGGAAGTAGCCACTGGTCCTGAGCTATTACTCAGTGATGTTCATCTGATAGCTTTTATTAACATATTCTAGCTAATCTTAATGTTTTTCATGATATTTTTGCTGTTCTACAAGTTTTGCAAGTTATAAACCGACCAACCGGATGCCTCAACACATGTATGAATCCTCTGTGTCCTGAGGATGAAAACATTATGTTTAAAAAACAAACAAACACATTTTTCCACAAAAATAGTTCAAAAGCAAGGCATTGTGGTTTATTTTCACCAATCTAGTGAGCATCAATGCTCTCTGTTTTTTCGCAGATAATTCGACAGCACTGCATAATTGCGAACGCAGTATATAATGCACTAAGTAGTTAGTAGTGAAGGAATTCGGACATAGCCTTTGTTTACTGCCCTTTCCAATGTGGCGCCAATTTTTGCATACACTGCACAATGGTAACAGGCTGGTGTAGCGAATTGAGCCTATTCAATTCAGTTAATTTAAGTTTTAGTTTTTATAGCACTATATTACAAAACAGTTGTCACAACAGGCTTCAATAATTATACAAAACATAAAACCAGCTATAAAATATAATAGCTTATTGCTAAACTTAACAGACTAAACTAAACTGGGCATCCCTCCCTTTAGACCCTCGTCTCCCGCCTATATAACTCAGTGGTTAAGCCACGTTGTTTGTTCACCGTTCAGCATATTCCTTCAGGGTTTGCCACAGTCAATCAGCTTTTACTGATTCACACAGAAGGTTTGGCAAATATATTTACACCAGATCCCCTTTCTGACGGAACATATATTTTATCAGGGCTGGGGACGGGCACAGGGAGACCAAACTTGGGCCCCCTTTAAACCACTGCAACATAATTGATTTTTCTTTGGTTTGGAGCCCTCCAACACTATTACATTTACTCCACTCTAAAAGCACAGAATGAAGACAAAATGAAGAAATGAAGCTGTATTACATAAAAAAATAGAATAAAATGTTGGCTCTAAACCACGTAGACCTTTTTTGAGGACCCTTGGGGACTATAAAAGGCATCAACCTTTTATAGTTGATGCAGTTAATTTATTTGACTGTTATCAATCTGCCTTTGTGATGTCATTCCCTGGTGTTAAGCATAAAACAATATTGGTTCACACAACCTGTTGGTGAATATTCTCACTTCTGCAAATAAACACCATAAACACATGGCATTACTGTGTCACACTCTCCTGTGCAGATAGGTAAGAGAAAAAAGAAGCTTGTTTTTTCACATGGATCAGAGAGATTTAAACAGTGTGAAAATTTCAGCTGACTTGTAGGTGAACCCACAGCCAGACTTTCTCACAGAATGCTGATTTGCAGTGTGATAGAGCTGTCTTTTCTCGGTATTGTTGTCAGTAAAAACATCATTTTAGCAGTTTTTCTAACACAGCAGATCATTACAGTTACATTCCTGGGGGACAAACTGGAATAAAAATAGCATGTTGTAGGTTATTCAATATATATGTTAAATTTAGGTTTTAAAAAGCTTTAAATAAAATACCTAGGTATTCAAAATTAATCTTGACCACTTTCAATAAAAAGTTGGTGTGAGCGTTCGTGTCAGGTTTCTGCGTTCAAAACTCTCTTGTTCAAATGTTGCTACGCAAGTTTTACGACCGTTTTTACGACCGTTTTCAGGCTTTACGTACCAAACCCATGGCCATTGTATGCACATTGAAAGTTAAACCAGTTAAACTTGGACCATTCATGGTCTTGGATTTGTGGTAAGGACTTATTGATGGTTTCCTTTTAAATCACGAAAGTACCAACCATTTCAAAATTTATCATATAGAAGAAATTAATAATTGTGGTTTTTGCCCAGCCGGAATTCTATGGAACTAAGTCTTTCATATATCGGAATAGAGCTGTGAAAGAAAAAGGCTGGAGAAAGATTTGTGAGATTTCCACCGCTTCAACATTTCACTCTAACCCTCTTCCAACTCTAGGTGGCAGACATGTGATAATTATTCAGTAGAAAAAGAAAAAAGAAGAGGCCCCTCCCTCCTTATCCAGTGTTCAAGAATGCACGTCACATGCCCGGTCTGAACATGGCATAACAGACAGCGATCTAATGAATGTTAGATGTAACTATAGACTAAGCAAAATAGATGTACCAAAAGAAAAACATGTGAAATTCCAAGGAAACGTCTTCCTGAGTTTATTTTGACTAGATATGTTAGTATAAATTAAAAATAGTAATTTCCAGTGTAAGCTTGTCATCAGGTATACATTTTAAATGTGTGTGTCTGGTCTTGACTTTCTTGTAGGGACTGGTCACAAACACATACCACATTAACAGACATGTAGCATGTAGAAATATAAAGGAATTATTTGGTTTTAATTTACACTAGTTTCATAACAGTAGAAAAGTTTAAGTATTCTAGAAAATGAAACCTGTTTTTTTTTAATAAACTTTTCTCCTCCTTGCCTGTAGTAACAACTGAGACTCCAGCCTGTGGGAGAGGTTGAGTTACTAGAATCATTAGATGCTTGTTGAGAAGAGGAAAAAGCAGTACATGCTTCTCAACAGTCTTTAAAACCTCCATTTAAAGTTTCAAGTTGTGTTTTGGGGATTAACAGAGGCAGTGGAAGAGCTTTTTCTTGTCATTTCCACACACAAAAAAGAAAAAAAAAATCTTTTAAATTTTTCAAAATGTTATGGTGACAATAACTCATCTGTTGTTTAATTCTTTAATGACTGTCGTTGTGAAAGAATTCCAAATTTGTTGATAATTAATTCTTAACACATGTTAAAAAATGTGTGAATCAAATTTGAGACAGTGGGTACAGAGGGTGTATTTGTATCTAATAAAAGAATTAATACCGGTACATGTTTTTCTGTAGGTTTCATCACAGGCTTTTAAAAACCTGTTAATTAAAAATTAATAATATTCTGTCAACTCTTTGATATAGTGGGATCTACAGGGTTACCAATATACTGCCATTCTTATCTGTATTGCATAGGAATCAAATAAAGAATAAAGTATTTTTGATCTTTCATTTTTCTACCTACGCAGTGTGAAATCTAGGCCTATTTGAACGAACACATAACTGATATCCTAGCAAAGGTAAAGGTTTTTTTGACCAATTAGGTAAAATTGAATAATTTCCCATGATACACCTGATTATTTCCCATGGCACAATAGTTTATTGTGGCACACTGGTTGAAAAACACTGGTCTAGATTATTTGGGGTGCTAAATATAATTTTCATGAGTACCTGATTCCTGATCTGCAGAATAATCGGAAGTGGGGGTTGTGTTGCTTTAAACTACACATCAGTCACAACTAACCTGTATGTTGTGTTTGACAAATAAGTCACACAAAATAAAGACAGGGAAACTGAGTCACTTATATTGTCAGTAAACATGACATCACTGCCGCTTTATGTTGATTTGTGAGGCCATCTTGGAAAATCTGAGTGGACCACGCCTGTTTACAGATATAACAGTGACTGGTTTGCAATAACATATATATGTTTGAGAGTTTGTAGAGGGTTTTATCACCCATGAACTTCTGTTTTTCAGACACGAGGGTTAATAAAACGTGTTTCTTTTCCAATCCAAGCCTTGAAATTTTAACTTGTTTTAAATTTCACATGAAATGTGTATAGATAGATAGATAGATAGATAGATAGATAGATAGATAGATAGATAGATAGATAGATAGATATGAAGCTTTTAAACCAAATCCTCTTTAAATGGACTTATGAAGTGACTAAAAGAGGTAACTGTCATTGTCAAAGGTGAAATATTTCAAAACTCGTTTGTATATGTGGCATTTTCAGAGGTTTTCCGTTTCTGTTTTCTAAATGACCTCTGGTCAAGCTGCTTAACTGCCATGTATCAACACTATGCAGATGACACAGTTATTTATAGAACTGTTAGTGTTTCTATAGATGGCTGGCATTATGTATGCATGAAACAATTTCTTTTTTTGTTCCCTCTTTAATTATGAGAACAAATTAGACAGATTTTAAAGTCATCAATCAAATTAACAGATTCTAAGAATTCACCAACAATCATTTTACTTGATACTCATCTAGAGGTTATTCCATTATAAAATTTAATGAATAAACAAAAACAACAACAACAACAAAAACCTCGTTGAATTTTAATCAGAAATGAAAACAAAATTATGTTTTTGGCACTTTTTTTCCCTATTGTATCTTTTTACACTGATTCCTATTTTTTGACAACTGAATATTTAATTTTCCATGACAATGAAGGTCCTTTATTTATCCATATTTTCAATTAGCCCCTGAGCTGCTATGCCTACAGACATCAGCTGACATTTTGATATTTAGCCTGTCGGCTTTCTCCAACAGATAAATAAATCTCTATAAATAAAAATGATAAATTGCAACTAGTAATACACTTCAAAGTCTTCACACCAAGGGCTAATATCAACATTTTACCCATTTCAAGTATGCATAATTGAAAAGACTTTTGAACTTAACACATTCCGTGTCTAATTGTAAACGCACCTTTTTTTCTGCTTTTCTGGTTTTACTGTCAGAGTTTTTAAACATATTTCTCTAAAAAAAAACTAATCTGGGAAAGATATTTGATAGGAAATGTGGATCTAAAGCCTGAGGTGACCTGCTTGGGCAACACTTCTCTTTTTGTCTCACACAGCTTACAGAAGTAAACATGTAAAACTGTGTTGTTTTATGGGTAGAGACACTTTTGTGACACTGCCAGCTCTCCTGGAGACCATCTTCATTTATTGCTACCATGACAGTTTTAAACAGCCAAACAAAAATAAATTACAGTGTTAGCCGCCCATTGTAGCTCTAACACAAGGGAGATGACATTAGTTTTCATGTACACTTGTAGCTAAGACATAAAATACTTTATACATTTTTTTCCAATAAACTTTATTTACATACCTATTTTAAATGATGGAAATATGTTTTTAATGGAATGTACTGAAAATAAAATGAATATGGATTCTTCTTTCACACAAAACAGTAGAACAAAATGAGAAGAATACTATAGAAATACTAATAATACTTGATTTAATATTCTTTTTTTGTAAATGACCATGCTCCTAGCAGGATGATTCATTATCAAAAATAAATGGACTGTGCAGTAACATCCGTCCAACGCAGTTCAGGCCTCTGCTGTTTCTTCATTACTGATAACAGACACCTTATCATAATAGATATTACTTAAATATATGAAAACAGATCAACAGACAAAAACTAAAGTGCTAAATTGTCTGTAATTATTGAGTTACAACTAACATGATAATTTGACACCACTTATTTAATAATTGCACAAGAAAAAAAATGTCATTGTGCAGAATATTTTCAAAGAAGGAAAAATAACTTACAAGTGGGAAAAAAATTCTGTTGCAATAAAAAAAAAAAAAAACTCTTCCTTTGTTGGTTTTGAATCCAGATAAATCCAGGAGTATGACCCAAATCAAAGGGATAACATTTTATTTCAGAGCCAGTGAATTGTCATCGCTAAATTACTGACCTTCAAAATGTTGGAAATGCCAACCTGAGTACGGGACTACGTGGAAAGATGATGATGAAGATGAAATGGAAAATGCAATAACTTCAGCCTCCTGGTTAGTCATCCTGCGAGACAAAGAGGAGACTTCTGACACACAAAGCTGCAGCTTCGTGAAGGACAGCCATCCCGGTCAGCTGTGCAGGCGAAAATTCTTCATCGCTCTCTTTGTTGCAGTACTGACATTCGAAAAGAGCTTTTAAATGGGAATTTGTGCAGGCTAGTGTTAAAAACACCAAATGACTCCAATGTACAGAGAATGAATAATATTACTTGTAACTGAAAAAGTGACGCATGACCCTTGCTTTCTTTGCTCAAGGTTTGTAGTGAAAGATGACGCTTCACGTGGTACAAACAGGAGGTTATTCGATGCTTCACAGTACTTCATTTCAAATCTTTGATCGTGGCATACAGAAAAGACCTTACTGCACCTCTGAGTGAAATATTTTGAAAAGTTTCCTTCAGTGTCTGTAATGCAGTCAGCGAGGAGGAGGAGGGAGAGAAGAAGACGTGTGGGCAGTGATCTGGCAAGGTTGTGCGTGTGATTTTTATGTAACACTTGGTTATCTATTCAGTCTCACCAATGATCGCTGCTAGACCGCCTCCTCACCACTTTCCTGCGCATCTCCCTCTGCAGATTGCAACGAGATGTAAATTGTGTCTCCGCTTGTCATAAGATGTCTGCCACGCTCTTTTGTGGTGCAAACAATGAAGGTGGTAATGGGCGCCTTGTCTTTCAGCATTTGCAATATTGCTTTGAGCATCATGACAGACAAAGGGTATGAGATCATTTGCAGCAGTGCTGCATGCATACAGCTTAAATGCATTGGCGCCATCTGCACTAAGACACCAAATGTAGGCTTTGAGAAACATGAAGTAATTATGATGAAATATCAGATGCAGTGTTTGAGCATTTCTGGTGTCTACTGAATGGTTCCACATGAAGGATGCAGCCACAGACAAATATTAAAAAGACCAAGATACAGTATACTATGCAAAGAGATCAGGTTGTTTTAAGTAAATCTGCATATTCCTTCGTCATTCAAACATCTATAAATGAGACAACATCTAAAAAGTCTTCTTTAGATTTGTTCTTTAAAAAAAAATGAAAAAACTTCAGTCACCCTTAAATGAACACAAATATGATGATGGTAATATTTTATTTGAGACATACTTTAAAAGCAAAAAGAACAAGATTTATTTAAAAAAATGCAATATCTATTCAAAAATCCTTTTTTGTCATTTGTATAAATTTTAAGACAATACAAACATGAGACAGTTGAAAAATACAAACAGTAACGCAAAGATTGTAACTAGACATGTTATAGAGTGCTCCCTCATTTATTGCTGGGGTTATGTTCTAAAAATGTAGGTGAAATCTGCAAAGTAGGATAATAGATGTTTTAAGGCTTTACAACGCCTCATTACTACACACTTTAAAAACTTTTCTCAGAAATACCTTTCTCTCTTTAAATTCTCGAAGATCAAACCTTCAGGGAAAAATATGTCCAGTGTCATAGAATGTAGGTATCTGTACAGGAGACATGCCACGAAGGAGATTGATTTTGGGGGGTTTTGAGTCAATCAGGATGCAGAACACAGTGCACTATGTAACCCTTGTGCTATCCTAGGCAATTTAACATTGTGAGTTGGGTCATCTAGACCCACTAGACAGTGCTCTGAACCTTTTTTCTTCAATGATTTGTGATCTTGCGTCCATGGATTACATGAAAGTTTTCCACCTTTATTCACCCTTGTCATAGTAGGAATAACACATCAAAGTAAGGGTGGGGTCATCTAAAATAGCACAAGGTTTAAAAGAAAAAAGGATGCACAATTGCACAGCACTAAAAAAACTGCTGAAAGGTGAACCACAATATACTAAGGGAGCAATTTACAATGAGTCTTTTACATGTAGCAAATCAAACATCCTGTTTAAAGTCTGGCACAGCTAATTGATTAGATTTTAGTCTAACATCAAAACTGGCCATTTGCAAAAGTGTTTTATAAATGCCTTTTACAACATTTGAAGGGAAATTTAAACATGGATTTTGCCACCAATTCTAGCAGAACTCATGATTTCTACAATTCATATCTCCATCAGAACCATGTCATTATGCCATCATCCCTGTATTTGAATCTTTTTGTTCTTACTTGAACCAGTAATCACGTTTTTTCTGTCTTTCCTTGAAATAATGATTTCTTCAGTTCTTTTAACCCTTGTGCTATCTTAGATGACCCCACCCTTACATTGACGTGTTATTCCTGCCATGACAAAGGTGGATAAAGGTGGAAAGATTTCATGTAATCCATGGACAGCAGTGAAGATCACAAATCATTGAAGAAAAAAGGTTCAGCGCACTGTCTAGTGGGTCTAGATGACCCAACTCCCAATGGTAAAGTGCTTAGGATAGCACAAGGGTTAATGACCTTCTGGATCAGGGGTGTCCAACTCCAGGCCAGTAGGGTCAGCATCCTGCTGGTTTTCCAGAAATTCTGCCTTATCTGCTGCTGATTACGTGGATCAGGTGTGTTTAGTCAATAAGGAGCTTCAATGGCAGAGAGTAATCCCTCCCCCACTTCCTATCATCCATCTGTTAATACACGCTCCTGCTTAACATTACCGGTGCAACACAAATGGCGAGCAATATTGGAGCTATCCAGCTGAAAAGTAATTTCAAGCCTAATCTTTTAACAATACCTCTATTACCAGAAAAATGCCACAAAAACACGATTGCCATGGTCATGGAAAATCAGGGATCATGGGGTTTATTTTTGGCAGATTTTGTTTTTTTGTTTTTAGCCCAATAAATTTTGTTTAATAAATCCAAATATTGAATAGAGGACAGTACTTGTTTTAATAACCTTTGTTCAAAAGTCCCAACATTTCTGTAACTATTGAACCATGTCATAACATGTTGTATTTTTAATTCATTATTAGGTATTTTACCTGTGTTTAAATAATTTCTGTCACATCTCCTTCAGATTAATTAAAAAATGTAAAAAAAAAACTTATTCTACATCCTCAAGTAGACCTTCTCCATCACCCCCTTCTCCATCACCCCTGCCTCTATTTCACTCCACTCCTCCACATTTCCATCCTCAAACACAGCATCACTAAGCACTGCTTCTCCACCCCACAGATGTGCTCAGGGTTGTCCTTGGAGATTTCCCTGCACAAACAAGGCTCTCTTCCCTCCATCTCTCTGATGACCCCCCCCCCCCTCTCTCTGCTTCCATCCATCTCCGCTGCACTCCCCCCACCCCCCTCTGATTTCACACCAATGAGAGTGCCGCGTGTAGCTCCCACTCACTGGCATCAGAAACACGAGATATCTTCAGTCCTGAGCTGTACAATTTCATACAAATACACAGCATTGGCTAGACGGAGGCTGCGTCTGGCTTTAGCAAAACGCACTTTGGGAGATAGGCAGTGGTTATAGAGGAAGAGCAGAAAGAGTCCACCTCATCTCTCACACATCAGACTCAAGGTAAAAGATCCATATTCATTTACTGGATGACAGTGTTATGTAATTCTGTTGGACACTGAGCTCTTGTTTTGGTCTTTGCTGTAGCTAATGATTCTCAGGGCAGATGAGTGTTCTACAAAAACTGTTAGTGAACATTGTGATTACCGATAGAAGAAGGCAATAAATGAGTGCATGGTGCAGAAGTAGACTTCAATTCTTGTTCTGTTTAATGTCGGTTTACACCGCATGTCCACATTTCTGCCAAAGTGATTGTTTTCATCCACGCACGCTTGCAGTTCCATTTCCTGGGAGCACTATTGAATATCAGCTCCCAACCGGCCACCTACCCTCCCCTAAAACCGTTGCTCTGAAGGCTTTTCTGTCCAGTAAATGTCACTCACTGTAGAGCCATCAAATATGGAGGGGGAGGCTCTAAAGCACACACAAGAACCACCTGCTTCTGAAATGTTCCTCTGTTTCTTTCCCTTTCTTTTCTTTTCTCACCTGTTCTCACCTTTAACTTACCATGAAAGGTTTGTCCCCCCCTTTTTTTTCATTTAAGCACTGAAAGGGTATAACCACATGTACTCTTTGCTTACTGATCTATTATTATAAACAATGTCATAAGATAACAGAAAAACCTGCTTTATTGCACAGAAACAGTTTATTAAGAAGCATCACAATAATAAACTTTTTTTTTGTTGTTTAACAAACTTTTACCGAACTTTTGCACAACTTTGTTAGTGTAATTTCTTCTTTTTTTTAAGCCTGAGGAGGTGTATTAGGTAATTTCAATTTTTTACTCTCTACTCCACTCAGTCTATGTTGTCTTCTTGTTAGCAGTTAGTGTCCTATGTGCGTCCTGTGCAATGCTCCCTCCTGGGTTGATGAGATTGTGGTCTTAGATTCATAGATGCGTATTAACCTTTCGTCATTACAACCTAACTGGCTTCAGATTATTTTTGAAAACTGCAATTTAAATAATAATAAAAGAAATCCGTAAAGTTTGACAAAGTAAAATTGCCCCAACCTCCTCGCAGATACTTAGTGAACTGTGCTCAACTTGGCAGTTATTTTATTTTGAAACATAAAAGTCTGGAAAGCGCAAGGTCTTACAACCAAAACAAATTAACCCTTTAAAGATCCAGTATTTACATTCAATCTCAAGCTCTGTGCATTCCACCAGATCTGCCACAAATAGACCGTTACCTTTACCCGCCTTCAGGAACTCCTATGTCTGAGTTTTATGTTCTTTATATAGCCCAATATTACAACAGAGTTGTCTCAATAGATTCAAACCAGTGACTGTATACGAACATGACATTAGTTGTAAAATACTATATTAATTGCTAAACTAAACAGACTAAACTAAACTGGGCATTCCTGCCCTTAGACCTTCTTTCTCGGTAAAGAAAAACTCCTAAAAAAATAAAACAGTTTCCGGGGGAAAAAAGAAGAGACCTCAGATATGTCCAAATGATGAAGGGATCCTCTCCCAGGACGGACAGGCCATGTACCAGATCGCATCTGCCAATTAACCCTAATTATACCATGGTCCGGTTGAATACTCGATTCTGATTGGTATGCATTAAAACCTCATAACCGCACGGTGAAAAAAGAAGTTTGGTCAGCTAGCTTAAATGTTTTGTATCACTGTGCCGGCTTCTTTAAAACAACCTTTTGCTTCATCATCTGGACAAAAACAAGCGGTAAGAGGTGAACTTTCTCTCTGAACTGATGCTTTATTCAAGCAATCGGGACGATCAGCATATATAAATCGCCGAAACTTGACTGCAGCAGTGGTGCTGCGCAACACGGACAATATGTTACATGATGCGGCGCATATAGTCCGCTTTTTGTGAGAAAAGCGATCCAAATCGAAAGAAAAAACAAGAATTAAGGACTAAAACCTGGTTATTATGTATGGCTTTTGTAAGTGACCAGGGAATAAGCGGGTTAATGGCCTTCGAAGTGTGCGGTTATTACTTTTTAACGCACTCCGTGGCGTCGGACGGTTCAGGCTTCCACGGCGTGCGTTAAAAAGTAATAACCGCACACTTCGTCGGCCATTAACCCTTACATAACCATTTGTTGCATATTTGATACATGTATTTCTGAGACCCCTATCTTATTGGCATGATCCAAACTTGTCTTAAAAAAACCTTTATAACTTATGCAAATTTTCTCCTCTGTAGTTCATCATCATTCCACTAGGGACAGTAGAAAGGCTTTTCCTGCTCATTTCAAAATGGCTGCCTCCATGTACTCTCAAAAGCATTTTTGGCAGGAAAGGTTTTGCTAATTCTCAAACCTTTATGGTGAAAATAACTTGTGTATTGTTTTTTTTTAATTGACCTCTTGCTTTTGAAAATTTTGTTGATAATTAATTCTTTAAAATACAGTTACACCATGTTAAAAATGTGTGGATCAAATTTGAGACAGTTAGAACCCTTCCTTTCCTAAACACTTGTGTCAATATTTTTGCATCTTAAACTTACTAAAATTATCTAATGGGTAAAATACTATCTATATCTCATGAAAAAATATAGATTTTTTTTTATTTTGTGAATTTTATCAAAGAGTTTAGAAAACATCTTAATTTTAAAAAATCAGTCAATTCTTTGATGTAGTGAACTTTATAGGGTAAAAAAATGTTCTCCCTAATTATGCTCAAATAGGAGCTCTAATAAAACATTAGGTAATGCATCTTAAATAGGTAATAGACCAATTAAAACCAAAAAATGAAAAAATCATTTTGAGCAGCGTCACTTTTGAGCAAAGTCGTAGACCATTTGTCAAATTAACATGTAGATACATCTAAAAAGTAAAACAAAAAAATATTATTTTCTTAGTCATTCACACCTCACCACCATCATACAACTCTCATTCATGTCCTCAACACAACTCCAGCGTTTTTCTCTTTCACTCTAGAGTTCCTTAGTTAGATCTACAGCTCATGTTAGATGGCTTGTACTGAATTAGCATTTTTACTACCTTTGTAGAAACCCCAAGCACTTTACAATCACAGCCCCATTCCCACATTCATACACTGATGGCGGCTCCGCTGCCAAACACTGGTACCACCCAATAACAACCAGGGGCACTGTGGGGTTTAGTGTCTTTGCCAAGGACACTTTGGTCGGAACCGGACTTAAAATCTTCAAATCAAAAGTCGACCACTCTACCATTTGCACCACGGCCCCACTAAATTTACAAAAACACAATTTAGCTCTTTCTGAGTAGTGCATTTCTCCAGAAGTATCTTCAAAGTAAATATTTGATCTGTTGTTCTTTTTCTTGGCGAATAACCATACTGTTGTTCACAAATGTCCACTTCTGACTTCAGTATAGTCTCCCATCTCTTTTCCTAAGCATCAGTGTGTGACCAATTAGCTCTTTTCCTCTCCACATCTCCCTTTTTCTTAAAAGTACGTTCATTTGAGTAGACCTCCCAGTTCCTCAAGCATCCTCCCACTCTGCAAGATCTTGTTAAACAGCCACCTCCAGTATATCCTCTGATTTAAAGACCAACTGCCTTTCCACTCTCCATCAGCTTTTTTAAATGCATATATTTTTTTTGAACTGATACAACAAAAATATGCATTAGTTCAATAAAGTTTGTAGTGTCTGTATTTTTAAAAGTTAAGAGTATAACCAAAAATATACATCATAAACAGTGGTAAGACAATAAATGACAGAATGCAAAATTCAAAAACGGACTTTGGATGAAGATTATCAATTAGGTCTAAACCTAAATTTTTACAAACAGCATTGTTACAGAATTAAAAGAAATAAGCGTATCCGCAAAAAAAAGCAAAAAAAAAAAATTCTAATAAGGAAGTAAATAAGAAAGTAAGCAAGCATATACTTTAAGTAAATAAATATTAATGATCATCAATGTCTTCCCCGCTTCATCCTTACTGATTTTGGCTACTTATTGCTGAATTTATCAGCCCTTCAATAGTCTGTTTTCATCTTTCCGTCACATCTGTTGATCCTTTCACCACAGAGTCTTTGTATGAAAGACCTACTCAAAGGAAAATGGTGTTTTTAACATGTTCTTATGACATTTATCTCATGATGGAAATATTTAAAGAAAACTAAGCTCAGAATAATATTTCTTTGTATTTCTTTATTCCAATCGTTGTGAATCAGGAGCACATACGAAAATGTACCAGTAAAAAGCTTGTATCAATGACATAGAACCAACAATTGCTAAGCCACAAGCTCCCTGATCCGTTCTATTCTAATGCATGCACTTGTAGATAAATACATCCATGTACGTCTTTGTCTTCCTTGTCTGAGCTGGCATCTGGCTCAAAACTGTACGGCTGGATAGCTCCGATATTGCTCGCCATTTTTGTTGCATCGCTTGGGGTTGTGAGGGGCTGTAAGCGAGGAGAGCATGTAAACATATGGATGACAGGACATGGGGGCGGCCTTGCTCTGCACCAATGGTCCCGCCAAAAACTCAGTGGCGGATTTCTTAAAAAACTACTGCTACTCTGCAGAATCTATGTAACAGCTGACTATAATAAAAAAAAAAACAAAAAAAAACAATGGGAACGCTTTAAAATAGATCAAAAGATGATTGGAGTGGAATATTAAATGTTTGTGTGACAGTCCAATCTCATACAAATGTCACTTTTGAAACTAACTGACAAAAAAGTATCTTTTTACAAATGTATCTATGTATTTTTTCTTTATAATACTTGCATCTACGATGTTTGTACACATATCCTTTTTGAAAGCCCTATGAGAATATGGTGATGAATAATTTTTAATAAGTAAATGACTAGGGCAGTTCGAATTGTGTGTAGAATCAATGTTGCATTTTCTTTCTTTGATAGTACTTAAAATAATAAATAGTTTTACAACATCTATCGAGATTGCTTTAACTTTGTAAAAAACTTAGTCCAACATTTTTGGGAGATGACTTGGATGCATCTAATTCCAGATATTTATGTAAGACATAACCTATCAAATTATTTTTAGTGACCCAAAATTCTCGTCCTACTTAGTTTTACATTTTCATTAGACAAAAACAATGCCCTGATCTGTTTGGATGGTTATTATGTGAATATATTTAGTGCAAATGTGCATTTAATATGCATTATGTTTATTTTTAGTAAAGTTTAATCCACAAGGGTTCTTGTTAATCTCATTAGTTGCATCTCATCGTGCTATCCAGTGAAGTGTTAAAAAAACTAAAAAAATAGGGCAGCACTACATTTTCCTAGGAATTTATTTGCTAATGTATCCCCGTTGCATAATAATATCAAAGTGATTGTTCACCTAGTTTTCTGTCATGCAAAAGCATCGGTGCATTTTTTAATAAGCACTCCTTGCGAGGACAACCTTCTATCGACAGATCGCGCCAACAGTTTGAGTAAATTCTGTCAAATTCATTGTTTTTAGTTGTGCTTCCATTAGGTGGTAAAATCTCCTCGTGGATTGCTCTACTCGCTCAGCGCTACATAAGGTCAGTATGTGCTTGTTATATTCTGATGACAACACGGTTAATCCCACTGCTCAGAAATGCTTTTAGTGGAGACAACCCTCAGAGTGAAGCCAATTTCAGGGCATCAAAATAAAATCCCTGGAACCAACTCAACACATAAAAAGGCTGAAGGCAGGATTAGAACTCAGTTTGTGGCACAAAATAGGTAAAGCAACAAATAACATGGTCTGGCCACAGTCCCAGTTTATCAACAAAAAAAGGAACTACTTCACGAGAAGTTGTCTTTATATTTATCAATTCATCAGAAATTCTCAGAAATGACTGTCTCTAGGGTTTCCAGTCTGTACCTTTAATTTTGGGTACTTTCTCTGAAGAGAGATCCCAACCTATAACATAAAATAAATTACCTTAATCTTCTTGATGACATGCAAATCCATATAACCTTTACATTTGGCCATACAAACTGGCAGTAAAGGTTAAAAGCTGGTAAAAGCATAGCCACTGGGGACATTATTGTCTATATGCCGGCGGACTAAAAATATCCCCTCTTCCATCAGACTTCCTGTGGAGGGAAGAAGGAGGGATGTAATAGGATGAACTGAAACTGTACTTTAATTTTAACACAGGTAAATAACTTCAAACAGAAACGGATGGATATTTTTTAATATTTGTGTTGTATTTGTTTATTTTTAAAGCATTTTTAATTATATTATTAATTAAGAAACAATGGGCCCCAAGCCAGGGTCTCATTGTGCCGTTCCCAAGCCCCAAATACAGAGGGTTGTGTCAGGAAGGGCATCTGACATAAAATCTTTTTGATAAAGATGCGAACCTATGATAGATAGGGAAAGCTTATTGGCTGTGGCGACCCATAAAGGGAAAAGCCAAAAGGAAAGGGAGATTTTGAAATATTTTATTGCAGTAATGGTTTTATAGAGTGATGACACACTTTTTGACTACTTTCTTTTAAGATTAAACTTTTTTATATCCTTATTATTAATTTATCAGTAAAAAAAAATAGATTAACTCATGGTGAAATGGAGCCGAACAGAGTAAGGAGTGTGTTGGGGTAAAGCACACCATTGTATTAAAAAAACGTAGTTGTTTTGCTCCCAGAAATCTGCTGCACAGCTAAGACTGAAAACATTCTGGCTCTCTGTTATTTTCAGAGCCTAAAATTATCTTAATGGGAGCTCGAGGTTGTCTTCACAAAAGCCTCTTCTGTCTGGTTATATCACATCATGTTTTCATTTGGCCCACAGTGAATGACAGGATCTAATGTCATTATAGGGAAAATGTCCTCCAATGGCTAATGCAAGTCACTGGTTCCATCATGCTGAGCATGCATGTGTTGTCGATAGATAAATGCAGCCATCATCATATCTATCTGTTGGACAATATACTGTAATTGAAATTATTTGTCATCTATTTTAACTTTACTAACAAAGATAGCCAGATGAAATACAAGAATGGTTTGAAAGGATGATCTCATTCAGAAGAAGATGTTGAAAACTGGGAACATGGACTTTGGGTTTATCTCAATTCCCTTCTTGGCCCTACTTTTTAAAGGATTGGCTGGTCACTCTCCCTCCTTCTTTTTACATTCCATCACCCCTTTTAGAAGAACATAAATAATCACTCTCCATCCCTCCATCCCTCTCTCATCTTCCCTCCCTTCCTTTTCCGTCCAGTCCAACACGAAAGATTTTCAAATATGATTAAAAATGAATGAAGTTCGGCTTCGATAACAAAAGGGGTTTATTCAGACATACCTCTGGTTTGTCAGAAGATTCATAACCCCTGTTGTTAAAATAAAATATGTCCAACACAAGACTCATACCTCTGCATAGAAAAAAGTGCAAAGATAACTTAACAAACACAGATAAAACTTAAAATTATCCTTAAAATGTTTAGCGGACGCCTTTCTGTTTAGACTTTAATATACAAATATTTCAGACTGACATGGAAATCATCATAACTGGTGATGTTAGGGGATGTAACCAGTTTTTTTATAAATACTTTGATTAAAATAAAATATGTAATCTATTCACTAAAACAAGTAAAACAATATTTAATGACTATTAAAACTTCTGTACTATCATGTTTTAAAGGCTTTTTTAGCCCTCTACTTTGGAAAAACTTCAACTTATCATACATATGTTTTGTTCTAAGGAATCTGAACAAGTTTGAATTTGTTTTGTTTTTTTGCATTCTGCTGATTAGCTGACCCAGGTGTCTCCTTATTCTGATTGACTGAACACACCTGATCCAGATAATCAGCAGCAAGAAGTGCAGGAAGAGATGGCCGGATGGTAGATCTTGAGGATCAGGATTGGGTAGCCCTGTCTTAATGGGAGCACAGGTGTGCCTTGCAGTTCCGTACTTCCACATACGTGTTAAGCGTTCATTACAACCTGTAGTTTGTAGCATGCCCGTAGAAAAATGTGTATGAACTTTGTCACCGTTTGGGATTACCCACTTATGGGCCACCTGCATGCAGGTTTGCCCATTTTTTTTGCCCAGAGACAGCCCATATCCATCCACCATTAAGGGCAGTTGTGACTTAAACTTGGCACACTCATTCCAAAATGTTTGTCTTGGTTGTCCCAAGACCATATTCCTAAAGGTTTCACATTAATCCAGTAGTTGAGTTTTGGTTTTCATTTTGGTCAGTAGTCTCTTTCTCACTGACATTTTCCATTTTCTTTCAAATGCAAACATTTTCCCTTTTAGATTTGGGGGAAACGAAACCGTTTTTTCCCCCCAGTAATTGCAAACAATGAAATGTTTTCAAAGGATTTTAGACAGAAAAGCTTTTTTCCTTCACTCTCCATCAAGTATCACAGCGCTGGGTGCAACTCCTGGGTGGTGGTGGGGTGCTCGTCTGGGGCTGTGGGTGTCCTTCTCCGGTGGGGCCCTGCGTTGGGTTCTCCCGGCGCGGCGGGGGGGCTGCTCTCCTGGTTGGGCTGGGGCAGCACTCTGTCTCCCTCCGTGCTTCCCTGCTCTCTGGCTCTGGGGGCCTTGCGGCGGTCCTGCTGGCCCTGGCCTGGGTGGCGGGCTTGGTCGCCCGGGCGGCGGTTGTTCCCTGCCGGTTCCCGTGTGGCGTTGGGGGGATTCCGGCTGCCGCTGCTGCTGCGGTGGGGGTCTTGGGGTGGGGATGGCTGGGCACTCTCCCTCCTTCTTTCCACGTTCCACCATCCATTTTAGAAGAACATAAACACTCACCTGAGCACAGGTGTTAGCTCACCTTTGCACTAACAGTTTGCATGACTGAATGACTGAAATATTTCACACTAGTTGGTTTTAAGGCATAAGTATGCGTGTGAACACTATCTGTTTTGTATATATGTCGACAGGTGGACATTTTTTGCTGCTAGCAGGTGTGTTTATAACATTTGAGTGTGTGTGTGGACAGGCTCCGCCCTTATTGTACTACATTTGAACCTTACCATAATGATTAACAACCAGTAAACTTGTTGCTTTATGCTGCTTCATGGTCTTATCCCCCTTCCCCTCCTATTATCACCCCCTACCCCCCCTCTCTCTATCGTCCCTCTCTCTTCTTCCCCTCTTTCCTTTTCCGTCCGGTCCAACTCCAAAGATTTTCAGACATGATTGAAATTAATAAAGTTTGGCTCAATTACAAAAGGGGTTTATCCAGACATACCTTTGGTTTGTCGGAAGATTAATAACCCCTCTTGTTAAAGTAAAATATGTCCAACACAAGAGGCCCTCAGCTCTCATCTGTCTGCCCAGCTGTTGGACAGGACAAGTTAAAAAAAAAAAAAAAAAAAAAAAAAAGTATCACAGCGCTGTGCATAAAACGCTGTGCATCTTCACTTTCTGAAATGTCCCTGTGCCATCGGGGAATACATGAACTGCTGGGAGGTCTAAAAGGCTTTTAGCAAAAACCATCTGCTTTAATATTGACGGAACTTTTTATTATACATGGAGATAAGCAATCCAGTTAGGCTGGATCCCAAAAGACTCAATCCCTAGAAAGGACCTTGTGATATAGTCCACATCTGAAAGAAAAAGGGAAAACATTTCGTTTTAGAAGGAAGAAAAAAATGTGAACTATTTTGAAACATAAAAGAGCAATGGATTGTTACATTTTTTTGAGAAATTATTTTAAAGGGCAGATTGAAGGAAATTCAGATAAAACACTAAAAATGTATGTTTGATGGGATTCCATATCTTTTTTTTAATTTGTCACAAACAAAGTCATACAGTGAAGACATGCAGTAAAATTTATTGTACCACTGTAGCGGTAGATGTGAGAGCGTCTGACATTAATTGAAGATGAATAGGATTAACCTCATACCACTTTGCCCTCTTTTTCACAGAATGAGAAGATGACCAAGAGATGTATAACAAAATCCATGAATATTGACAGTTGTAAAATTCCTTTTTTTCCCACCTTAAACCAAACGGATCAAATTGATACCTAAAATACAAAATGGTACTAAAACGTAAAAAAAAATTAAAGGAAGTCTCCATACACACTGGGCATTAAATGGGGGTTCAAAAATGCTCTAAATTTGAGTTTTCATCAAGCGGTTTTCACACAGGACCGTCGGTACCTGATACTAGCGCATGTTTTGTATGCAGAGCACGAAAATTTACTAAAAAAATGTTTATAGCTACGCATGAACGCAATTTTTGACTGTGTGAGCTCGAAATGCACATAAACCCACATTTACATAGGCTTTTCATTGGAAGTGGTTGCTGGAGCGCGTTTTTTGAACCAAGTTTAAACTTGTAAAGATGCTATTCGAAAATGTCAAATAGTTGAAATAAAAGACATTTGCTTTCTTACATTCTTTTAAATATTTAAGGAATTAAAAAAAAATCATACTGATTTCTATGGTGCTCTAAAGCCTTTTTTTTGGAAAGGGTTTGCTAGCTTGACCCCTTTTATTCAAGAGAACTGGGACACCCCTATCCCCATGTACGCGGGTAAGCCAAGGGCTGGAACTGGGATTCACTCTTGATCTAAAGTGCACTTAATTGGACAGTAGTGCTTACGTAACTCGTAAAAAAAATAATCTTGTGGAATTTACAGCTTATTTATGAAATAGAACAAGATAAAATTTTTATTCTATGTCGTACATTGTGTGTCATGCTGCCTTCAGGTTTCCTTAAAAGTCCATAGAACACAACCTTAGTAAACATTTAGGAAAAAGTCGACAAATATAGAATATGCTTGAATCCTTCGAATGATTTGAGTAAAATCTGCCTTAAAGGACATTTTGCTGACAGTAGATAAATAAAAACTTTCAAAGAAATGTCTTTATCACTTTGAACGAAGAAAGTAGCACATGAATTTTATCCTTTGGGAAATGTGTTCCTAGTCTGAAAAGAGAAAAAAGTCATACTAATGCTGAATCTAATGCAATGGCAGATAAAGCGCTGTTCTATTATAAAGCCTGTCCATTTATATTTGTGTGGAGATTAACTGATAAAGCGATGGGGCTTGAGAACTGTGGATTATGGGGCCACACATTAAATAGAGGAGGGCTTGGACAGGCAGTGACATTGTTCTGAAAACTCTTGGTTTTCTGAGGGAAATGTTGATGAAAATGGGCTCTGGATGATTTGTGCTGGAAAGTCCCCGGGTGATTCTATCCCAGCCTGTCTCCTAAAGTGAACAGTGAGCTCAGGTGTCCTAAGAGCAAGTGTCAGGGGACTCAGAAAAGCTGCAGTTATAGAAAAGGATTTGCAAACTATTGTGTTTTTAATCTCTGAATATTTTTTTCTATTTTTTATTATTGATATCTGTTTTTAAAAGCACAAATGTTAATAATAGAAAAACCTTTTTTTTTAAATCACAATTATTGAATTTAAACATAGATTTATAATAGTTGCCTTATTTTCATCAAACCTTTCCCATTGTTTTCTTTTAGACAGGCAGCACAGATGGGCAGTTCTTCATGCCACATCAGCGGCTCCCAGCAATGTCAAACAGCTTCCAATGGAACTGTTACTCACAGCTCAGGCTAAATTTAGAACTGCCGTTATTATTTCATCATATTTTTCTTTCCTTAATGTGTTTCAGTGCCAGGAGCCTTTTCCTGAGCTGCCCTTGACACAACAGAATTCCGTTTACTGTAAACAGCAACAACCAATGACTAAGGCTCTTTTGCACCGGCAAAATACACAGGAAGATAAACAAACCTGAAAAAAAGTCCTTATACATGTCTTTTTATAATAGTGATGTTTTGAAGTTTTGCTGCAACTGCTCAGTTTTTTACAAAAGAGAGACAATGCTACATTTCTTCAACTATAGTTTAAACAAGTAGCTACATAGATGCTGAAAGAAGTAGAAAATAGTTGTTTAAATTATTATTAATTTTGTTATATTTGAAGGAGGGGTCCTCTCCCAAGACAGACAGGCGATGTACCCGAACTCTTAGAGAAGAATTAGGTTATCTAACTCTACAACTACATGTTTAAATATTCCAGCAGATGGGCTTCATCCAGATGGAGTTGGGGGACGTCTCCATGTCTGAATTTATGACATCAATTAGAGACTCTCCCAGAACGGTGAGTTTCACTCCTGCAGCGAGAGCTTCTGCAGTGTTTCCGTCTCTCTATGCCAGTGTTTTTCAACCAGTGTGCCGCAGCACACCAGTGTGCCGTTCGAAATTACCCTCATTAACTGATCTAAAAACATTTCCCATCTCCAGGATATCACCTCTTTGTTCATCCAAACAGTCCCTGATAAAACACTGAGTAGTTAGGAATATGAAAGATCGTAAAATACTTTTTTCTTTGTTAAATTAAAATTGTTAAATTAAAGACATTTTGACGGTACCGCGATTTAGCCGTAGCGTCAGCTGTTTTCAGAAAAGTCCCACTCCTTTTACTGTCTCCCCCAATCATTCTTGGAGGCTTAATCATATGTCATCAGTCTGACCAATCAGAAGTGGTTAAAGTCTTCACTTCCTTGTTCCAATTCTGCTCTTAAAGTCGCTCAGTTCTAACAAAAATAAATAAAGATCGTCTTTAGCGGTGTTGCTGTCCATGGGATCCGGTATCAGACCTTAGAACATGTGATCAAAACAATGAAGCTCAGAGAAGCGAGTCTGTTTACGTTCGCCGGCTGTTTGCACTACATCTCCCATGATGCATTGGGTAAAAGTGACAACGTCTCAGCGCACAATGATTCTTTCTTGTTAAACGTCTTGAAACCACAACGAACACGCATCAAACAGTTTTTAAATCTTCTAACTTAACTTTTAATTACATCTTTTAGGAAAAACAGCTGCAGCTTCCAGCTTTTTCTGCCACAGCTATCACAATAATGCACGTGATATTGCGAAGGGGCTGTAGATCGATACAGACTATGAGTTTCTCCTTTTTTTTTTAAAATATATTTTGATGCTGGTATGCCGCGGGATTTTTGTAAAGGTTAAAGTGTGCCGTGGCTCAAAAAAGGTTGAAAAACACTGCTCTATGCAGACTAGCTGTCCTGCATTAGTCTGAGAGGGGGAAATAAAAATAAGAAAAAAAATTAGAGAATCTTGTTACTATTGCCTCAATGCAAATAAGAACAACATTATAAAGTTCAGGGAGCCCTAGATTGTCCGAGCAGCCGCGGCCTGCCCAGGCCGCAACTGCTCTGGGGGCCCGGCATAGCGGGCGCGATTGCTCCAGCCCCATGGGCCATGTGACAGACTGCCAACCTGTCCAGAGGGGTACCCCACATTTGCCTCACAGCAAGTGCAGTTCTAATAAACAGTCAATGATCTTTCTTGACTCTGACAACCATGATAACAATATTAATCAGGTATTACACAAGTGAGTGCAGCATTCTTGTTTTTACTGACTAAGCATGCTGAGATCAGGGGATGAGATCAGGCGGTCAGTGGAACATAGTCATGCGATTTTCCGTCTGTCAAGCATCTCAGATGGTCCAATGTACACGGCGAAGCTTCCGCCGTCCGAGCAGAGCATAGACACATAGAAGACGCACACATGTCCAGGACAACAGATGTCCTCCCATGACTAAGGGCCAAATCTGACAAGCTGGCACCAGACAGGAAGCAGACAAAAACTTCCTTCCCAAAGCTGAGCAATAACTCTCAGTCTAACCTTTAAGGCTCTTTTAGCCTGGGTTCTTGTTGGGATCCGGGTGCTTTTCCTCTCCACTTCTGCAGGAGCTGGCTGGAGAGTTTGATTTCTTGGTCGGCCTCCCTACCAGGCCAGCCCCTTCTCTTGATGAGACTTCTTGTCATAATTTACTATTTAAACCTTTGACTGCCTTTCATCTGCTACTTTGATCCACCAGACCAGTTCTTGCAACAATTCTTTACATTTGGAAAATGCATTCTCTGAAGTTTCTAAATAATCGGGCATCAAAAACATACTTTTGTTGAAATAAGGCAGTTATTCAGTTACATTGAATATACCTTTTAAGGTTGCTAACAAAAAACTTAAGGGGTTATTTGGAGACTACACCTGATTATTTACTATTTGATTTCAGATTGTCAAAGAGGAACAAAAATCTTACAAAAATGTAGAATGTGCTAGCACTCCTAGCACTATCTTCTTGATACATGAAGAAATCCAAATGGTGCTCCCTTGTTCGTGTGAGTTATGTTCTAAAAATAAACAAAGGAATAAATGAAATATGTAAATAGGATTACAGATGTTTTAAAGCTGTGAAACTCCTTACTACATACTTTATACACTTTTCTCTGACAGAGGCAAACATTTTCCCGCTCTTCTATCTTTTTTCAAACTCTCAGAAAAATATGTTTAGTATTATTGAAATGAAAACAAAGATCTGTTCTATGTAGAAATAGCCATCTGAACAAATTCTGTACAGGAGACATAGCATGGAGGAGGTTCATTGACCAGCTCAACAGCCATTCAGGATGCAAAACACGTGCTTTTTAAAAGAAAAAAGAAGAAAAAGAAAAGTTGCTCTAAATATCCTTAGAGTTATAGAAAACTGGACAGGCAATCACAGACACCACCCATTGGTTCCTGCATAGCAGAAATTAAGCCTCTAGTGGGGTAGGCATGTCGAATGGAGTTTACTCTGCAAAACTGTAAAAAAAAGAAAGAAATTTGGGCAGGACAGACTAAAATTTGAGGCTCCATAGGGTTCTTAATGCATCCACCCACATAGCAAACAAAATTTTAAAGAGAAATAAACCAGACTGTACCAGCTTTGGGATATAAAATCTGACTTCTTAACATCTGGGTAATTGGGAAACTGCTCCTTTTTGTAACCAGCCTCTAGTGGTTTTTGGCAAAATTGCAGGGTTCTGTACTTCCTGGTTTGTAACAAATTTGATAAAAAGGAAAGTGGGGGCTCAGTGATGTCACATAATTTAAGTGGCCGCCTCTAAGAGAGGCAGATGAAGGGTGGAGGAATGAGAGATTGGCACACTAGATGAGTTTCTTAACTATTTTTACCAGCTTCTTAAGTTATTTAGATGTTACCATAGTTTAGCATAATATTTTCTTTAAGGATTTAATATTAAAAACAAGACTGAATCCAAAAAAATGAGGCATTTTTTTTTTTTTATGGAATCACTCTTACTGACACACTGTTAAACCCCTATATTGTATTTGGGTCAAATTTAACCCGTATTCAAGGGTGAAATAGGTCGATTTTTGAACTGTTTCACAATATAGCAGTTTCAAAATCTCAGTTAGAAATTCTAAAAATTAGGCAGCAGTTACAGAAGTTTTAGAAGTTAGTTAATTTGAAGAAGGGATTTTTGTCACTTTGTTCCCTTTAAGCAGGCAGTCCAAAAACAGCCCTAGCAGAAGCAGGTAATCTATCTCTCTACGTTTAATGTTTTCAATTGTTAACGTCAGGAGTATGAGTTGTGTTTAAAACTGTTGTTTAGGATAGCAGTTGCCCAGTATCAACAGCGCTAAGTGTTTTCCAAATATAGTATGATGTGCGTTCCCAGGTTGACTGCGCCTGTGGATTTAAATTGGGTCTGTTATTACAGGATGTAGTGGAGTGGCTAAAACTTTGACTTGACAAGTTGCTATTTTTTGCTTGCACTAAGTGGGAACAAGAGCAGCAATGTGACCTGCACTTTTCTTTTAACGGAAGAGACGACCTGACACCCAGACACATTGCATTTTTTTAAGCCAATAGACGCAGTTGTGAGAGACCATCCATGCATACTTACACTTACATAAAAAAGGAAAAAAAAGGAAATCACATTTTTACAGCTTAGTCATTGCTTTTGCCACAGATTCTGCAGAGATTAGTCAGATTTTGCTTTAATATTGTATCAGAAAGTCTCTACAGGAGGTGTGCTAATAATGACACATCTGCTGTGCTGCGAGTGGAGGGGAGGGGTCTTGTCAGCATACAGAAAATGAGGACACAGACAGGGATCTAAAACTGCATTGCAGCAAGTTAGATAACACCAAAGATATCCATGCTCACACAAATTGTCACAACTTTCCTGATCTAGATTTTAACTGCTTAGTTTGTCTCGGAGACCAGACATCTCAGAAATGGAGCGGATGCTGCTTTACGAGGCGCACTTGTCTGTATTGGAGACAGAGCACCGAGGCTGTTTTTAGCCTCCTCCCTTCAGGAGCCGGCCTTGCTGCATGGCTGAATATAACATGCACTGCTTCCTCCTGACTATATGGATTTGTCAGGGATTTTTTTATTTTTTTATCTACAAAAATAGCACAGCAGCACGTGTTGGCTGCATACCGCAGAGTAAGAATGTAGCTCTCAAGAGCCATGGAGACAGCGATCTGTCAAAACAGAGGAGAAGAGACGGAAGGGATGGATATAATGGTGGGAGGTGGAGATTTGTTTTGTTAATGACAGCTTGGTAAATGCCAGACAGTCTTTTGAGCATGTCCATCTCTTTCCTCATTATCTTGTTTGATGAGGTTGTCTGCTGTCCATGGAACATGCAGACATCAGCAAATGTGGACATATTAAAAATTGCTGAGACTGAATTCCATTGTTAGAAAAAGCTGGAAAATAAGTTAGTTAGTAACTGAATGACTGTCTTTCAAAGAGAGATTTTTATCTTTCAAAAATTAAATGGGGATGCTTACCACATCCAGTTTGTCTTCATATTTAGTTTTTAATTAAATAAACCAGAAAAATTATTTATAATAGCCAGTAAAATAAAATCAATTGTGCACGAAACATTTTTAAACTTTAACTTAAAAACAGATGATTGGTTGGTAAAATTATCAGAATCTATTTAATTTTTAACACATTTAGCAAATAAAGGAGATTAGAAATGTTTATTTTCTATGATTATTCAACAATGGAATTAAATAACTTTTAATCATCCTAATAGAAATCAGTGAATGACGTCTGCAAATATTTAATTTGTAATTATACGGTAATTGTAACAAAATGCTATAACATGGCGGTAGTAGTGTAATGGTATGTGGCTAACTTTTACTTCCAGGACATGGACAATTGATATAGGTGATTAAATTATAATTTTAAAAGAATAAAGCTTTAAGATTGGGACAGCAAAAACACCAAGATAATAATTATACATATGCATTTATGATAGCCTGAAAAATTTAATTGGCAACACAGTAATTAGAGACTATGTATTTCTTGTACCTATGAGTAAACGTTTATTGCAGCATCGTCTATGGTGTCGTATTCAGTAGTGGCAGGCAAGGCTACATACAGGTGTAAGACAAGGTCGAAGAAAGGTTTTCAGATAGAAAAGGTATTTTCTGGTTCTTCCTCAAGGTCCTTTTTGCATCGCTTTTTGATGAGAGTGAGCTTTTATGCCCCTGGGAACCAGAGCCCCCATTGAAGACGGTCACGTGCAGTATCGTCCCAAGGTACTGGGTTGATGTTAAAAGACTTTAATTCATGTTTGCAGACCTCCCAATACCGGAGCAAGGGGCGACCCTCTTCCCTTTTGCCAGTTGATATTTTGCCATATAGAATGTCCTTCGGAAAGCGACATGCAATATGTCCCAACTACCGGATGTGTCTCTGCTTTGCGAGAGAGTGCATGGTAGGAAGTTTGGCTCTTTCAAGAACTGCTGTGTTGGGGACGTATTGCTTCAGGTGATGCCCATTATGTAGTTGTAATATACTGAACCTGTACTCCTGATGTGTATAGAGGCTTTGCTACCATTAAAGAAAATGTTGATCACAGGGTTTTTATACCTGGATCTTAGTTTGAATAGTTAGCTTACTGTTGTTCCAAACTCTCAGTGTGAGCTTCCCAAAGACAAATGCTATTTATTTGGATGACAAGTGAGATAGTTTTGCTGATTCTGGACCCAAGGTAAGTGAAATTGTTGATAGCTTCCTAGTTGCATTTGCTAATTGTAATAGACAGAGAGGGAATGGTTCCTTGGCCCATTACTTTTGTTATAGTAGGGCTGATGGGCAGGCTGTAGTCATGGCAGGTTTGAGCAAAGCAATCAGTGAGTCTTTGTAGGTGTTCCTGAGAGTGTGCAACTAATCCTGCGTTATCAGCAAACAACATTTCTCTTTATGGTGAGGCATCTAATTGACTTTTTGCTGTGACAAATACCATAAGTGGATGGCTCAGTTGGCTGGTTGTAGTACTGGCATATGGGAACCCATTGCTCGTTTCCCAGGGGGCAGGATGAGATTCATCCAGTGTTTGTCCTTTGTCAAGACCCTTCACGCTACTGCCTAATTGTGTAACCACAAAGGAGCCTGAGTCTGGGTCTCCCTGTGCCGGTCCCCAGCCTGGATAAAATACAAGGTTGACTAAGAAAGGGCATGCGGCGTAAAAATCTCTGCCAAACCCCCTGTAAGAATCAGTGAAACCTGAATCCCTGTGGCAACCTCTGATGGGATGCAGAAAGATGAACAAATACCAAAAGTGCAAGATTAAGACGGGGGCAAATATGTTTTTGCAGTACAAAATCTTTTCTAAAGCTTAAAGTCACCTTTATGTGGAGAGGTTTAGCTGAATTTCTGTTGTGTGCTGGGGAACAATCCACAAATGCATCAGCTATTTCTAGGTTTCAGGAGTATAAATGGCCATCACTTGGCCACATTACAGTTTATTTTTGACTTATTTCTTACCCAGCTACACCATTAAAACATCCACTGTTTATCCTTTCATTTGTGGCATGGATTTGTCTCAGCAATCGTTTTTCATTTCCTTTATGACAAATGACGTAAAACTCAACTTTCACTTCTTCTGCCCCCTCAAAATCTATACATAGTCTGCAAACACTTTAGTAGACCATTAATATTGCATTTCCTACTCAAAATAACTTCTCATTAATAAATGGAGTGCACCTTCAGACTATGACTCATGGCGATGACATGCCAGCTCCCCTTCCAGTTCACTGCATCTGTTTTGCACATAACAGCTGAAATAACAAGGGTCTTTGGGATAGACTGCGTCAGCAGCAGATCATCTGGAAAAGACTAAAAATAAAGTTTTATATAGTGTATGAGACGCTTTTTAAAGTAATATCTTTTCGCCGAGTATGGTTTTTTTCAGAACATCTTTTCGTTGGGTAAAATGCATTGATTTACCTCCAGAGAGCCATAAATAATAATACTCACTAATAAGAAATGCCAAAAACCTGATATGCAATTAGTGGGAACACATATGTCCATTTAGCCACATGAAATGTATCAAAACATCCTCTTACTTGTTGATGGACCTCATTAAAGAAAAAATAAAAAGGCATTTTGAATGTCTGTGATTAGCGAAGACGTTTATTCCAGCAAATGGTGCTCAGTTTGGTAATTAGCAGCACATTTGATGCAATGTTCCCCATTTTAGTTCTTGGCATCAAAACAATCCCCTTCACTTAATCTTTTGCAGTGCTTGTTCCATCCAGATGAAACTAATGTTGCATAAAAGTACAAATATTACAAGGTACCAAATGGAAAATACATTTTTTGTGATGGACAAAAGAAGACGTCACATCAGTTGCTTTACCAAATCTCTAGCAAATTAAATTACCCAAGAAATTTATCTTTTTTTTTTTTTCGTATTGGAACAGTTATTAAAGCCAAAGGGTATTGTAAACAATTTGGTCTCACAAAAGTACTCCAAGGTAGAACAATATAGAAAAATTGTGGGGGACAGGGACAAAGAAGTTAGAAAAAAACAGAATAAAGTAATTGTGCATTTGTTCAACACAATTATTGATGGTCATTCTTAAAAATTGGGAGGGAATCTGTATTTCTACCACCATTTCAAATTCTTAAATTACAGCTATTTGAAAAAAAAACAATACTTATTTTTATTTTAAGATAGTAAAAGTCATATTTGTGGTCTATTCTCACTTATATTTATTTAGCAGTTTACTGTAACTTGCATATTTAAGAAAATATGTATTTTGCATATAAAAAATATAAAATATAAATTCTTTCTTCAGTCAAACCAATATCAAATTTGAATCAAATTAAGATAGATAATATAAGTACTTAAACATTATTTAAAAGAAACAACAAAAAGGATAAATATGGAACAAAAAAGGAATTTAAAAATGAGTAACTGTATGATTACAGAAGTATTTGCCCTTTTTTGTCCTTTTACATTTTATAGGGAACAATTTTAGTATATTCCTGAGTTTGCTTGTTTTTTTCAACTATAAAAACCAAAGAAAATTATACAGGAGTTGCTTTTCTTGCATTTACCATTGCATGTTGTCTGGCACAAAGCCTCAATAAAAATATAGATATTATAATTATTTTTTCATATAGATGCAATATAAATGTATACTGTGAGCATTACCAAAGCAAAACAGACAGCAAGGACTGTAAGTTTAAAACCACTTATCATTTAAAAACTACAATCTTAAAGGGTCCATACCATGCTATTTTTACGCTTTTTATAGTGAAATCATTTCCATGTCTATGATAATAAATTACCTTTGGCACACAAAAGGAAGAGTTTTTACTAAAAATTTGTTCTTTTCCAACCCGGATGTAAGATGACTCAATCTCTGAGACACCATCTTTCTCTTCTTGTGGGTTCATGATGTCCAACTAGAGTTGGCCTTGACAGCCTGTCTGCGTTTCACCTACGAAAGCAAACACCATCCACACTTTTGCAAAGACGGATGTGCATGCTGTGCATATGAAAGAAAAGTGTTTCTGCGACACACCCACTTCCTCCACAGAGAAGGTGGGTGTGTCACAAAAACACTTTGTTGTCCTGGGGGCGGTGCTGGCAGTACAGAATCTTCCTGGAAGGGGCTGTTCTCATTGGTCTATGTCAGCTCGTGATAACTGGCTTGTTTCTGTGGGTTGGAAGGGGCTGGTGCTCAGAGCGGAAGTTTTTAGAGGAAAATTGGATTATCAGGATAAGACTGAAAGGATAAGATGTGTACTTTAACAAAGTTGTAGCAAACAAGCGGTTTTGATCAGTGATCAGTGGGTCAATGTTGCTTGTTTATATGGGATATTGATGTTTCATTTTGAAAAAATGTGTGAATGGAGAGACCTAAACCATTGATCCTGTGAAAAACATTTTATTCTCCCAAAGCCCCCTTAAGTCTTTAATTCCTCTACATATTTTGTCAATTCTGATAAGCTAATTACAACCCTTCTGCTGTGAAGCTCATGTTGCATAAAGTCTATTTTTGGTTTTCTGCCCACTGACTAATCCTTTTCTCAAACTATACCAAGCTGTTTATTTAGCATGTAATTGTCTTGATATTTCTCTGAAATGTTGTCTTTCGAGTCTAAATAAAACCCATTTAAGCTAAAATCAAATCTCTTAAAACCAGTTGAGTTTAACAGCAAAAATAAATCAACAGGAATCATAAATGTCTGCAAAACTTTTTTTTTTCTTTTTAACGATCAGATCCATTTTACCTAAACAGTTTAAATTGAAGGATATTCTTTCTCTTCTTCAGAAAGCAGCAAAGTAAAAAAAAAAGAATGTTATACAAATTAAATCTACCATAACATTCAACAAAATAAAATACTAAAAACAGATTTTACATACTTTTAAATTGCATTAGAACAAAAATTCTTTAATTTGGCAAATTAAGCCTCTATCTTCTAAAGAATTGAGTACTTGAACTGAAGTGTCTACAGCCATGCCCCATCTGGCGTGACCCATGTGTCCTGGAGGCAGAACTGTGACAAACATTACATGACAGCAGCTGTGCATAGATGAGTTAGGACAAAGCGATGAGGGGTGGAGTCAGCTCTTATTTCAGCTTATAGAAGTCCTAGAGGGAGAAAATTATTTTTTTATTGTTGCCTCATAGAGCTTTTGAGTCTGATGAATTATCTCAAAGGAAAAGGTGCTGATGTTTTTAGATTATGATTTTTTGGTCTATTTTGGGGATTAGGTGGTGTTGACCCTGTGAGGTTTTAAATGTCATTTTAAGAATTTTTGCTACTATTCGTGTAGTTTTTAAGTGTGTAAAATGTGTGCTTCTTAGTTGTAAACAGTATCTATATACAGTTTAACATAAGCTGTTTTGATGCGTTTTAGCACTCTATATCCACAAAAAATGAAGACTGACATGTAACCATAACTCTTCCTTTTTAGCAGCTCTGCTGCAGTTTCTTTTTTTGTCTTTTAGGTGTCAGCTGTTTTTCAAAAATGTAAGAGGAAAAGAAACAATGTGAGTACTGTATTTGTTTTTTTTTGTTTGTTTTTTTATCAGGCTCTCCACCATGAAGACCAGACTAGGCTGCCTCTCCAAAAAGTCTGACTCCTACAGTGACTTCTCCGAATTCCTGCCACCCGCTCACGAGACCACCGCTAGGTGTTTGAAGTAAGACCCGCCTCTGTGGTACTGTACATTAATTATCAAATAAAGAATACCAATTTATTTTTGCAATTAAACTGCATTAGTAACATTTTTTTTCAGGTTCATCCTAAGTTCTCAGAAATTTAACCCCTTAAATACCAGAGATGTTGCCAGCAACACTTAAGTAACAAGTACTCTTAAACATACCGAAACTCTTCAACCGTTCACGCAATCATTGAGAATCCCCTAATTCTGAGAGAGAAAACCTTGTATTGATATCAACTTTGCAATGTGTCGTTACATCTGTACTGGCTGCCTAATCGATACCTCACATGCGCAAAAAGCGCACACTTCCACTAAAGCATTTTACGACACTCCGTTGAGGTGTTACCAATAATAATTACCTTTTAAAATGTAAACACTGGAACTACAGCTTCAGTGTAGAAGGATTAAGCATATTTTGATTCTTCAGAATCAGTTTGGATGTGTACAGAAAACTGTAGGAGAGAAGAATTTTTGATGGAAAAAAACTCAAGTAAAATATAGAGTTGCAATAACTTTCTTCTGGCAATGTGTTATTGCTAATGCATTCTTGCATTTCTGTGGAATTACCCTATTTGTACACTACTGACTTTTTCTGGATTTCCTACATTTGGTTACTTTGTTTAAACCAGGGCTGTGCAAATTGTGGCCACATTGGGCCTGCCTCCATGTTTGGTCCGGCTCCCTGAACAATATCAGAGACAAATGATTTTTTTTTTCAATCTGGCCACACGATCGAGACCCGCATAGAACGTGACATTTTATTCCCCCCTTCTGCAGTCTGTGCCCCACCCTGAAACCCTCTAAAAATCCCTGTCAAATAGAACAGAAGACAGTCTTCCCGTTCTATGTCGCAGTTCATCTTTCGCAGTTTCACTTATTCTTTTAGAGCAATTAAGCTGCTTTTTTTTAAACAGCGCACCCTGTTCTGCGTCCTGATTGGCTGGAGACCTTGTCAATCAATTTCCTCCGTGCCGTGTCTCCTGTAGAAAAACGGACAGCTCTTCAGATATACAGAAATCTGTGATCACGATCAGATCTTTGTTTTTTTTCTATCATGCTGGACCTTTTTTTATCAAAGCTTGAACTTTGAGAATTCAAACAAGAGAGATAAGTTTGAAAAAGTTAATGTCTGTCTGAGAAAAGTGTATAAAGTGGGTAGTGAGGAGTTTTACTGCCATAAAACGTCTGTAATAATACTCCGCGGATATCTTCGTTCACGGTTATTTTCAGAACTTATACCATGGTCCGGTTGAATACTCGATTCTGATTGGCTGCTGGGTGTGGATTAAAACCTGACAACCGCACAGTGAAAAAAGAAGTTCCGGTCACCTAGCTTAAATGTTTTGTATCACTGCGCCGGCTTCTTTAAAACAACCTTTTGGTTCATTATTTAGACATAAGCAAGCAGTAAGAGGTGAATTTTCTCTCTGAACTGATGCTTTATTCACCCCATCGGAAAGATCAGCATATATATATCACCGAATCTTGACTGCAGCGAAGCACCGCATCACGTAACACATAGTCAGCTATTTGTGAGAAAAGCGATCCAAATCGAAAAAAAAACTAGAATTAAGGATTAAAAACTGGTTAATATGTATTGCTTTTGTACGTGACCATGGTATAAGTGGGTTAATGGCCTTTGAAGTCGGATGGTGAAATAGTTCAGTATTCCACGGCGTTTGTTAAAAAGTAATAACGCACACTTCTTCAGCCATTAACTCTTACGTAACTCCTGCGATAAACAAGGGAACACTGTACTGGTGAAAAGGGGAACCAACCCTTTCAGGGGAACCAAAGTGCTTCACAATAAGAGAAAAGACATAAGAAGTTTAAAATCAAACTTTTCAGAGAAGAAAAAAGTTATGTGGCCCTCACAAGAAAAAGTTTGGGGACCCCGCTCTAGCATCCATGAGGTGTTTGAAGATTTGTTGTTTATCATTCTTCCGATCAATCACCACACCACAAGAATGCAGTATTTCTCTTAGTTTGGGTTTTAAATGAGGAACATCAAATGGTGCAAATGGCGCTAAAATGAGAACAAAAGCCACAGTTTTGTGATAAAAACTCAATCACATTTTGTTTTAAAATGTAAATTTATTTCAATAAAATGTTTTCGTCAAGGTTCAATGTTATTTCTTTCTCCTATTAGATGGGTTATCAAAATTATCAAAAGTCAAATGTGTTATGGTCTAAATTTAAGAAAGATTTAACGTCTATTGTTTTATTACATTACATTAAGGCTTAGTATAAGACAAATGAAAGATTGCTTTATTGTTCCTTGCTTATTAGCAAATTAAAAAATACATTATTCTGAATTTTTGCTGTTTTGCAACACACAAATCATATCACAACTAAACCAAACCTTGACCCAGAGACCTAAGTTTGAACTGAATTGTGGAGAGAAGGGTATTGTTGCATATCTACCTTGAACGGCACAATTGTATATTTAAAAAATACAATTTCTTTACATAAATGATACCAATATATACTCAATATAAATGTCTAAAACAAAAACACATTTCTTTCTATATTTATGTAGTACAAATGTGTTAACTTCAAGTGAAATACCACCGATGTATAAGCTAAAACTTTATCATTAATCAGTCACTATGATGTCCAGTGATATCCAATCTTTAAGTGTGAACATCAAATTCAAAACTACATGGGAAAGTTAATATAGTTATTAAAATTGTATACATAAATTGTCAACAAGTAAAAAAAAAATACTTTTTTTTTGGCCTTAAGTCGTAATGAATTGTTTAAGTACTTCACATGCTGTAACTCCAGAGCAATTAAAACAATAAAATTGGCTGGATTTCAATGAAGCATAAAGTTATAATTATAATGAAACACTTTAAATATTAATAATGATTGATCAGTTTAACCATTTGGTTTTCTTTTCTATTTTTCCACCTTTAGACTATCTACAGATGAGGTCGTTCGATGGTCCGATTCTTTCGAACATCTTCTCTCCCACAAATGTAAGTAGACTTTGTTTCTGTTGTCCTATGTAAAACGTTCTGCATAATATCAGTTGGAATCAGGAAAATATAAGCTCCTCTGATGTAGATTACTACATTCCATAACACAATATGTTCCCAGCATTGTCCTACTTTCAAACCCATCTTCTGTTCGATGCCAGTTCTGTGTTACGAAGGCTCCTTACCACAGAATGAGTAACGTGCTGGACCCTGACCTTCCTCTAGCTGGTGCAGACTGGCTCACTCACTTCCATCTGTTCCAAAGTGGGTCATTGACTTCGTCTCTGGTTGCTAAAAAGCATTAACGTAACAAGCTTGAACCTTGTTGACAAATCAGTCAAGTCAGCTTGTGCAACGTACTTCAAGCTAAATCGAAATAAACTAATTTTAGCTGCTAACTGTATTTAGGAACTTTAAAAGTTTAGGATTTGATTCATCCTCAAACCTTTTTTTTCAAACTGTTAAAAATGTTTTTTTTTTTTTTTTTTTTTTTTTTTTACGTTCATGTCAGAAAAAAAAAGGGTTTTTCAACAACATTAAACAACTGACTCTGGAGAATTAAGAAAAGAACACCAGGGCTATGTCCAAATCTCACTTCTCCCTAACCCCTAAAAACTATATAGTGCGGGACTATCCGGGGCCCTTCTTTTAAATGCAATTTGGACTTGATGCGCACCAATTTTTCTTTTAAAAACCAAATATGACGTCACCCATTTCCCATAGTAAAAAAAATAAGAAATATTAAAATTGTACAAACCCTTTTTCAGATGACAAAAACTTGAATGATGTATGCTTTTTTTTCACATGAAAAAATCAAAACTCAATGCATTGTGGTCTATATTTACCAAACTAGTGAGCACTGATGCACACTTCTTTTTTGCAGAGACTTCATGTTTTTGTAATGATTTAGTACGATTGAATAGAGTAATAAATCATGCATTTTTCTGTCAGTCTCTAGTTGCTTGAATGGTTGTTCCTACAATTTAATGTTTAGTCATTTCCTGGATATTTTTTAGAGATTAAAATAACAGATGTGCATCAACATTTGACCACCAGCCATGACTTCCAGTACAAAAATCCTAACAAATGATAAAACTTTACAGGAAAATGAACCAAAGCAAACAAAATAAACCTCTGAGGTTATCACTTTATTGCACCTTTTCTGTATTTAGGAATCTCAAAAATAGCCCAGTTTTTAGATGTCTCACCTGTTGTCCTTTATCTTTTTGTAGTACACGTGACTCCATATTTCTCTTAGTAATGGAGAGTCTCCTCTGCTTTCTCTGGTTTAGTGTAATGAAGAACATAGGCAAGAGGGGTGGAAACAACATGACACTCCTGTGTCAACATGACACAGTCCTGTAGAAAAACAAGCCCCCTTTCTGTTAGCATCAACAGAAAAGCACATTAATTGACAACTTATCTTGACAGGGGGAAAAAAACTCCTCTGAGGGGTAGTTTGCTGTGGTTTGTTTTTGTTTTGATCATAAGACTGTTTCCCACTTTCACATACAGATGAGAACACACCAGGAAGAGCAGTATCACGTGTCACACTGGATCAACCTTATCTGCAGGCCAATGAGGGAGACACACAATGAGTGCTTTTATTTATTGGGTTGTAAACCCTACATTTATTCATTTTATTTGGTTTGTTTGCTCTTCCTAGATGGACTGGCGGCTTTCCGGACGTTTCTCAAGTCCGAGTTCAGCGACGAAAACATTGAATTTTGGATGGCCTGTGAGGAGTACAAAAAGATCAAGAGCTCGACTAAGCTTTTGTCAAAGGCGAACAAAATATTTAAGGAGTTCATTGAAGTTCAGTCCCCAAGAGAGGTACATTTCTATGACTGGCATCAGAACGTTTCTTAAATTCTGTTAGATTTACAGATTAGAAGTAAAAAAACTTAAAAGGAACTTGAATCCAAAGGAACTAACACTTTTTACAGTTGGAAGCAAGGTGGGCTTAGCTGACTTGACCAATTAAATTTGTGATATGGACCAATTACCAGTTGGTAGATGGCTGCTTGATTCATTAAATACCCACTTGGATGCAAATTATGTTTTCCGTGTTTGCAAAATGTTATTGTGCCATTTTTCTTATGATAGAGGACATATATAAAGAAAGTTGGGTTAAAAGTTTTATTTGTGAAGATTTCTTAATTTGTAAATCAGGAGCAGGTGATTAAATACCGTTTAAAAAGATTTGTAGGTGTGACACAGACGTTACAATCTGCAGACCACAAGTTTCCTGCTCCGCTCAATTCTGATGCCTCCACTTGCAGATGAATAGATCCATGTACATCTTCGTTAAGTTGGGGGTGTAAGCTTGCAGGAAAGCATGTCAACGGGTAGATAAAGGGAAGTGGGGGTGGGCTTACTCCACGCCAACAGCCCTGCTCAGAAACTATTTCCTTGATTTTGGATAAAACTGCATAATCCTAATTAAAAGATCACTGGAATTAAACTAGATCAAAAGATGATCAAAGTGGGTCTTTGTTCTAACAGAAGGGAGCTTCATAAAACCACCCATCCCTGTGGTCATTAGCTTCAATCTTACCTTATGATATTGTCAGTAATCACAGGATCAGGACAAAATGCTTTTCAGGGTTAGTATTTCAGACAGCTTCTGCTAAATGTTCCCCAAATGTCTTCCCAAACTTCATAAATGTAAAAATTGGTTTTATTAGTGGCTATTAGTTTTCTTTGGTGTGAGATAATGCATTTTCTTTGCCGTCCTTATTTTAACAGGTAAACATTGACTACCGCACCAGGGAAAAGACCAAACAGAGCCTGGCTGATCCCACCCCGACCAGCCTGAACGAGGTCCAGGGAAAAATCTACAGCCTCATGGAGAAAGACTCCTACCCTCGGTTCCTCAGGTCAAAGATGTACCAGGATATGATCAACAGGGCACATGCACAAGGCCAGCGGAGGTCTGTCTGACCACGGAGAAAGATAGTGCATGGACATTGATTTAGGCCTAAACTGCATATCGTTCCTTCACCCTTTTACATCATCTCCTAATACTGTGAATTAGCAAAGATGGTGGGACCTGCTTGACTGTTTTATTGTCTAAACCAGCTGCATGTGTGCTAACCTCTGATACACAGCATGTCTTTGAGGAGTCTCTCTACAGTTCACTGATAATGTTATCCAAATGAAATGACCTTGTCACATATTAACACTTAGTTTGAACATGTGGCATTTCTAGCCTTTAGTTGTCGCCAATTACGCATCATGTTAGACAGGGAAAAAGAAAAACACATTGATATTGACCAAAATTAATTTAAACACCTTTAACTTCTGTGATTCTGTCTTCTACAAAATGTTTGTGTTTTTGAGTGATGAAACAGAAACTAAATATTAACTGGTGTCTGTTTTAAGTAGCCGACAAGATTAAAATACTGATAATTCCACAGTGTATATGTATATTTGTTAAAGGGTGACCTAATCATTTCTTAATAAATAATAGGAATAGAGTACTTTTCATTACAGCAACTTTTGTTAGTACATTGAAGTTTGTCAAAGTGCAAAGTAACATACAGTATACCCTTTGTTTTGCATTTACCATTCAGAGACTTCATATTTATCTGAAATACTGGCTTTAATGTATAAACATGTGAACCTTTGCTTATAAATAATATTACAATTTTGAAAGATTTCACAGTAATCCAAAATATCATTAAAAATGTCTATAAGGAATCCAACCTGATGGATAAAATAGGCAAAGCATGAACAGTACTCCGGGCCCCTTTTTGTGGCCAAAGCATAAACAGCTGTCTGTCTCCCTGGTGCAGTAACCATGGTCGGTTTTGGTAAGCATGAAATTAGTAATATGTAAAACATCCTATGTATTTTCAAAAAATAGAATCAAGAAAATCCTCCTTGTTTTGTGCATGGTAGCAGACTTTTTGTGGTACTGTCACTTCTGCACGCAGAATGTGGTTATAAAGTAATAGCCATAGATACTTGTAATTAAACTAGTAAAAAAGTTTCACAAAACTGGCCAGAACCAGAATCACTTATAGATTATATACACAGTCGTCCATAGAATATGATCACCGAAAAAGATTCATAAAGTGAATCACATCGGTCAGAGTTTTGGCCAATAAGCCAGTGCAGAGCAAAAAGAGTTTTACTCGGAATAATCAAAATTACTCATTAAAAAAATGTATCCCCGCCAGGAGTCATATCGTATTTTATGAACTATGAGTCGCAGATGGCAAAAACTGAATATGAAGAAGAAGATCGTAAGTGGCACTGGAATATAAGTGCCCCCCCGTGAAACTTTGGATAAAATGCGTCTTTATTCTCGAAAGAATACAGTAAATAGAAAATAAACATTACAAATTTAACAGACTTTTAAAAACTGTAAAAATCTGTGCGTTTTACGTATTTTGGTGTACTTTTGCTGACATTTTAACGATGAAAAATGTATCTGTTTTACAACCAACCTCCAGTGTTTATTAGAGAAATTGGAATACTTGCCAATTCTAGGTTTGCATCAAAATCAGAAACGTAGAAGAAGGCTTGGCCAATACTAAATTTATTCTCCTACTGACGTTTATAATAGCTTCTGGTTCCTTAAGTTGCCACATTGGCCAACTGGTATCTCACTTGTTTTACTGTCTCTTTGTTTGTTCTTTTTCTTGAATCCATACCAGCAAGTGGGTCAACAAAATAAGTTGCATGCAATTGATGGAGAATTTGTGGACTTCATGTTACAAATGTGGCACTATTTAGGAGAGATGAGCAGGCTGTCCAAGAGTAAAAGAATATACACTGCCAAAATGTTTGTCAAAAAAAGGAGAAAAAATCTCCAAGCACAAATGTAAGTACTGTGCCACATGCATTTGAGAACATTTTATCAGTTTCAAAGGGAGAAGCGTTCTTCTTGACAGCATGACGAAAGAAGGACATTTTTTTCTTTACTTTATTGTACTTACATATACAATGTTTGATGTTTTCTTCTTTTATTTCCTCTCTCCTACTTGAACAATATTTATGTGACTTGGCATATAAATAAGAAAATCACTCTACAACTCAACCCTGGCACTTATTTGTTTTGTGAACTTGAATCCCAATATCTTAGACCTAATACTGTAGTCCCCTTGTGTTTTCCACAATGGGCAGCACAGTAAAGCCTCGCTTCCACTGAGCGGTCTGGTCTGGTGAGCGTTTCCCCTCAGAGATGGACCGCCACGGCGTATGCAGGGTGTACGTCTACAGCGAAAGCAAAGCTATCAACAACAACAATGCTGGTTATCCAGCAGCTCATTTTTTTCCTGCTTGGCTTTTGATTCTCCATATATACCTGTCATTTAATGTTGTTTGAGAGAAAATTGCCAGCAACCAAGGATGCCAAGGAACATTTGTAGTTCCAGGCCCGACCAGACCTTGCTGTTTGTTGCAGGCAACAGGGGTCCATATTATAATTGGAAATACTTAAAATACTGGAGCAGACCAATCAGTGGTAACAAGGCTTTCGTGACCACTGCTGTGCCAAACATACATTTAGATGCAAAAATTGTAATGATAAATGTCATGTAACTTTTTTTTACATTTTGTGATTTATTTATTTAATGCTAATCCCCAATTATTTACATACTAATGACCATATTTCCTGAAAAGAACGTTTCGCTGTTCTTTTCTTTTGTTTCCTTCTTTTGTTTCTATTGTTGTTTTTTTTTTTTTGGTTTCCGGTTGGCCGGTTTAATAATTTAACTTCATCTGTCCAGAATGAAAGTGTTAAACAGTTATAGGAAGTGGTAATTTATAGGAAATGATTTGTGATTATCCTTATAGCTAAATCAAGTTCAAAACTTCTGAAAGTGAAATTAAAACCTTGAAACCTAGATACCTTGAAACCTGTTTACATGTTCAGACACTGACTGTACTCCTTCACTGTATGTTGTGGAAATAACTAAGTAAGATCACTGTATGGTCCCTCCGTGTTACCATTTTTTAGAAAGACCTGAAAGAAACCACTTTTTTCTCTCTGCATGTGTACCAGTGTACAGTGGACCAAACCTGTCTGAACACTGCATTTAGCCATTTATTAAATGTCATTGTGTTTCATATGAACGCAAGTATCCCAGTACAAAATTAAAATTTAATCTGCATATTTCTGGTGTTGTCTGTGACCTGATTCTTGTAATGCAATGAGGAAGCTGGATTTAAGAAGAGGCATTTACAGACAGGGAAGACTGATTGACCTGATTTCAAGAGCTGTTGAATCACTGAGTCTGCATGTTAGATTCATTATAAATTTATTAGCAGCACTGTTGTCCATTACCAGTGCAGATTTATTACTTCGCAAATGCAGTTTGTTCTTCACTCCTCAAATAAAAGTGGACAGTTTGCAAAAGTTACACTATGACATTTATTATAACATATTGTGAGATGTACAATAGAAACTAAAAGTTTTGACATGATTTTGTTGCAGGTCTAATACTGTACGTGTTTTGTGATTTCGTAATACATATATAAAACGCCCCTCTCACCCTCCGCGGGTGGTTTCTCCTCCAAGCTCGGGTCCCTGGTATTTCTCCTGTTTCTCATGTTCCTTCTTCCTGATGTTCCCATCGCTTGGCACTGCCACATCCACGTCCGGCTTTCCTCTGTGTGTGTGTGTGTGTGTGTGTGTGTGTGTGTGTGTGTGTGTATATATATAATATATATATATATATATATATATATATATATATATATATATATATATATTTATATATATATATATATATATATATAATATATATATATAGATATATATATATATAAATATGGATACAGTATAGACCAAAAGTTTGGACAAAACCTTCTCATTTAAATAAATGGGAAGGTGTGTCCATACCTTTGGTCTGTACTGTATAAATAGCATGAAGCTCTGGAAGCTGCCAAACAAAGGCTCCAGGCCTTGAGCAGCCGCCCAAAGAGGTACAGAAAAGATAATGAATTAAGTCGGATAAACAGGCTGTTCGCAACTCAACCTGCAAAAGTGTATGCTCAGTGGCAGGGTCAAAACAGCAGAACGTTCCCACCAAGGCTGGAAACTCAACAGTGCAGGAAAGGTATATGGAAGAAAGATACAGCACATAACAGCAATGCCCAATGGGTGGTCTCTCTGAGAACATAGCAACCTCCCTGAACAGAATCCAGTAACCATCACAGTGGCAGACTTCCAAGAAAGAGTCTCAGGTATGAAGAACTGAACAGCACTGGGCCCTGACATGATACATGCCTACTGGCTAAAGAAACTCACTGCACTCCGTGAGTGCCTGGGAGCACAAATGGTGGTCAAAAGATGGTACTCACTGTGAATGGCTAATGGAAAAGCAATTGATCATGATCCAGAAGGATCCCTCAAAGGGTGCAGTCCCATCCAACTACCGGCCAACAACCTGTACATTCTCCACAACATAAAAGCTCATGTCAGGCATCATTGCAACCAAAATAAATAGGCACATTGATCAATATATGAGCAACACACAGAAAAGCATTGGTAGGCTCCAGAGGAGTAAGTAAGTAAGTAAGTAAATTTAATTTGTATAGCACCTTTCACAGACAGGAGTCACAAGGGGCTTCACAGGTTAAAATATGTATATGTACATATAAAAACAGAAAAAAGCATAAACCACATAAAACAATCATATCAAGCCCAATAAAAGCAGTTTCAGTTAAAATGCTTTGCAAAAATAGAAAGTTTTCAGTTGACTTTTAAAATAATTCACAGATTCCAGGGAACGCAGGGACAATGGGAGCTCATTCCAGAGTTTGGGAGCGACAGACTGAAGGATCTGTCTCCTCTAGTTCGGAACCGTGTGAAAGGGACCATCAACAGTTTATTATTATTATTATTATTATTATTATTATCAACAGGTTCTGATCCACTGACCTCAGTGCACGAGATGGTCTGTAGGGGGCGATCAAATCAGACACTTATGGAAGAGCTTGAGAATGAAGGGCCCTAAAAGTCAAAACTGAGATTTTGTACTGATAACAGTAAGGAATGAAGAGCTTTGAGGATAAAGGAGATGTGATCTCTTTTCTTGGTGTGGGTCAAGATCCTTGCAGCAGAGTTCTGGATCAGCTGCAGGCGAGACAGCTCCTTCTTATTCAGACAGGAAAACAGATTTTTACCGTAGTCTAGTCGTGTAGACACAAAGGCATGAATAAGAAGTTCTAGATCTTCATATGACACCATTTTCCGAAGTTTAGAAATACTCCTCAACTGGAAGAAACAGTTCCTGATCAGCTGTTTGGAGTGCTAATCCATCGACATATTTTTGTGAAAAATGACACCCAAATTTCTAAGGCTGGCTGGCCAAGAGAACCCAAGTGCTCTTTACTCCCTGGTATAGCATCATCAGGGGCAATAACTAAGGTTTCTGTTTTTTCTGAGTTTAGCTGCAGAGTTTTTACAGAGCCATTGTTTTATCTGACTTAAACAGTTCATCAGAGAATCCAGCTTGTGTGTCTCGGAGGGCTTGAAAGAGCAATATAGCTGGATATCATCAGCAAAGAAATGGTAGGAAACATCACTGAAATCCTGAATGATCTTTCCAAGGGGATTCATGTATAGGAGAAACAGAACAGGGCCCAGAACAGAGCCCTGAGGAACCCCACACAGTGAGTCTGCTGACTGAGACATTATGTGGTTAGCCATGACACTGAAATTCCGACCAGATAAGTAAGAGGAAAACCAGTGGAGAGCTGACCCTGACAAACCAATCAGGTCCCTCAATCTGTCCAATAAGATCTGGTGGTCAACCGTGTCAAAGGCTGATGAAAGATCTAGTAAGATGAGGACTGTGTGTTTGCCAGAATCAGCAAACAGCAACTCCTGGTTGACAGTTCAGTCACTCAAGACTGCAGGTCACACCAACCTGTGCACAGCGTGGACTGATTACAAAAAAGCCAATGACTCAATGCCACACATGTGAATCTAATTGAAGCAGTACAACATCAACATTACTCTAAGAGCCTTCATAGGAAACTCGATGAAGCTGTGGAAAAGTACCCTTCTCACTGCTTACTCTGCTCTTTTTATAAATAAAAAAACAAACAAAAGAAATGTCTTCCTGAGTTTACAAATATAATAAAAAATAAAATTATTCATATGTAGAAAATACAATGTCTCTTTATAGTTGACTGTGCATAGATTTTCCAAGGGAGAAAAAGGTCCATCCATCCATTTTCAGGGCCCGCGGAATCCTTTTTGGGGTCACTGGGCTGTTGGAGCAAACCCAGCAACGGTTGATTGAAGGTGGGGTACCTCCTGAACAGGTTGCCAGACTGTTCCAGGGCCACACACTCACATGAAAACCAAGCGGCAATGCAGTTATCAATTTACATTTGAAGCATGTTTTTTTACTGTAGTTGGATTAGAGTATTGCCCCAAAACCTGGCATGCATGAGGATAACATGCAAACTCTTCACAGAATGGTCCTAACCAGGATTTGAACCAGGGTCACCCAATGTGAGGGCTAACCACAGCACCACCATGCAGCCAATCATTTTTTGTTTTCATAGGAAATGACATAATTTTTTAACTCATTCTTCTGCTTTGGGTTTAAAATCAAGTTTGTTCTTATAAATGCTTCAATAGCTCCCACATTTACACATGTTTTGCATTTGTCCATGTTCAGATGGAGTTTGCCGTGAAGTTTGCTTCCTTTTTAAGGTTACTCAAAAACTACCACCTACTTTGGCACATTTACAGTCTTGTAAATGTGACATTTTATTGCTTTAGTCAGCTGCTAAATCAAACTTTGAGACATTTTTATGATGGAAAAAAATTACTTTGACATAATCATGAACAATATGATGCAGAACAGCTCTTTGAACTAATCCTGCAATACTTCATCAGTAATTTGTCACTCTGGTAACCTGATGACTGGATTTTGGGCTTTTTTAGTGTAATGAGTGACCTGTTCATTAGCCCATTCTCAGCGGCATCACTTCAACAGCAAATTTGCACTTTCTGGTTGTATTTGGGACAGAAGTGGGACATAATTGCCCACCATGCCACTACACATCCATTAACTTTGCGTTGTTGTCGATGTGTTAGTCATTCCTGAAATGTAGAGTGGAGGGAATGTGGGACAACAGGCAGTTCTGCAGACACAACATACGTCTATGTGGGCCAGTAGACAGCCGACACAACTGACGCACATCTCCATGTGATTAAAAGCAGCCGTAGGTGCTCGGTGACCAGGGCCAGCTTATCTGCAGCTGTAAAACTTTGAATTGCGGTAATGCAATTGAGCTTCGGGGTAATAAGTAAACATTGTGTAGGCGATGCTACGTGTTTGAAGTGATTCATAATAAGTGTTGGTGAGGTCATAGTATTTAAACAGCTGAGAAAACTATTACACGTGAAAGTCCAACAGGAACAGCAACACTCTTACCGTTTTGCATGGTAAAACAACTGATGTCCCAATGCATTTTGGGTAACATTACGACATTTTAGTTATAAAACCATTGCTTTCTGCTAAATAGTCCCTATTTACTGTTGACTTTATGTACTTTTGATTTATCTTGGCTCTCTTTCTACTTCAACATCTCTGCATTCGCTTTTAATGCAATTCATTAAAAATGGAAAAAATGGAGAAATGTTGATTACCCATGTGCAGGAAAAGAATAAACAGCCAGCAGAAAAAACAACAACATAAATTGTAGACTGTTTTGCAACCCTCTGAACCATGAGAAAAATGTTCACTGAAACCCCATTTCTGCTGTTATGTAAGCTTGATTTTACTGGTCACTGAAACTGTAAAAACGCAAATAAACACTCTTAACCCTCGAGATGTATTTAATACTGTAGCATCATGTTTAATTGTTTATTGCTACCACGGAAAATTGGGAAATTTCTAGGGACATTATGAAATGCCTTCATCAGGAGAACAAAAACCATGTTCCCAGAAGATATCGAATAGGAGGTGTTCTGTGAGTATGGGATTTCTAGCCCAGTCTTAACGGCAACTTTGTTTCTACTGAAATTGCAGGACCTTAGTTTACCCAGCCGGCAGTCAGTCCACGGATTCTACCAGGGTAGATGCTGCTCTTCCACATCAAGATGGAGGTGTTTTTGTCATCTGGACACCCAGATGGCTGGCTGGTGAAAATGTTACAAAGGGGTGTCCAACATCAAGGAGACACTGTGGCAAACCCCTGACATATTGGACAGGTTTTATCTCATGTGGTCTGTAAAAATGTTTGCATCCCTTAAGTAGTGATACAAAATGTAGATAAATGTAGATATATAAATGTAGCTACTGTTTGGGAAAAACAGGGCTTACCATGGACAGGCTGCCAGTAGTGATATTGATTATGTTTGCCATAAAATATTTAATTTCAATTACTAAACCAAGAACTGGTAACTTCTTATTGGTCTTTTTTTTTTCAATCACATTATTTGTTATTCTAGAAACAAAATTCTTCAGAAACTGGCCAGGTAACAACTTTAACGTACGGGGGTTAGAAGTACACAATATTTTTTTCTAAAATCACGCACTCTTGCTGTTTTGTGTTGTCCCTAAGGGTAACACGCATAACTCATAAACAAAGATATCTCGAAATGACACATGGACTTTTATTTCCTCACTTATTAATTAGTAATTGATACTTTATTTAAGTAGTAAATACCAGAATTCGTGATGTGTAGGTATCTATTTTTCCATACCCACATCACTAGTCGCCAGCCAGTTGCAGAACTCTAACTCCATTAGATTCATTTTTTTTATTTGTATTCTTTAAGGCTCTTCTTGCCAGTGATTGATGATAAGGAAACCAACGAAAAAGTGTACACGTGTGCATGTATGTGTAAAACATGTATTTAAGAGTCGATGGTTATGTGTGATGCAAGCTTTTGCCAGGGAGAAGTTGAGCAATCATGCTTTGACATGGTTTTGAATAGATGACCTTTTATTCAAGGTCAGTGACCCCCATTTGAATTTTAATTTTTGTGTTAAACAACCTGTGTGAACAACAATACCCGCTGCGCATTACTGTTGACATTTTTGATTTTCATGTTATCCAAAGCAGAGGGTACATTAATGTAAGTGCATTTGATGTTGACAAAGGTCAAATATCGGTGCTGTTGTTTTCTGGGACATTTTGCAAGCCCACCACCGGAGTACAGCCGATCAAAAACAAAGCCATCTTGCCTCAAGTTAATGATTAGCAGTGATTTTCTCTTGCGCACGCACTGCTGGGAAAAGGACCACCAACAAGTTTTTTGTCCGTCGTTTAACAGCTGGAGGCGAAAGCGTCGCGCTCATAGTTTATTCATGACTGTTTCAGCACAGCCAGTTAACCCCACCGCTCACCCATTGCAGGCTACACTCTCACACTTAACATCACAAATCCAAGCTGACACACAAACACACCAAGAAATGTTAAAAGCTTTATTGATTCGCAAAGCAGAGCTGCTAATTTACTGATACATCCTGAGAGGTCTTAACTGTGCCTGGGGATACAAAAAGACAGAAAGTGCCAGAACACATATAAACACTCCGTAATTAAGAATAATCACATTATTTGCAGAAAATGTATAAGGTCAACTTGTCCTTAACTGACAACATCTGTTCCTACTTTATAAGCTCTGACTTTATCTCCTATAAAAGTTCTATTGATGCTACAGTTGTAAAGATTTTGTCAGTTATAAGTGGGTCATAGAGAATGGACTTCTTTTGTTATAGCAATAACTATTATAATTGTGATTGCCCCACAAAAGCCCAGATTGACTCATGTGGGAAACAGTTTTGTAAGCTGCTGAAAATTGAACCTTTTTCTCAGCTGCAAATGACTCTTTCAGTGTCAACCTCCCTCTTTAGGCCTCAGATCAAGGTAAGTAACTCCAAGTGAAGTTTAATGGCATGAGTGTTACCTTTGTTTTTATGTGTGCTTGATTAAAGTTTGTAAGGACAATTTTCATAACCTTTTATAGCAACGACGTCCCTAATTTTGAACAAACAGCTCTTTATACACCAAATACAATTGCAGATATTAGGTCTGCTTTAGTTGTTTACGCTTGTTTTACCAATTTGTTCTAAGATTGTTGCCCATTGTTAATGTGGCATTTGCAAGCTAATAATAAATGGTAAATGGCATATATTTGTAAAGCGCTTTTCTACCTTCCTCGAAGCCCCAGGGCGCTTCACACACATGCACGCTGGCGGCAGCGGAGCTGATGCCGGCCTTCTGCCGGGGGCAAGTGGGATTTGGTGTCTTACCCAGGGGCAAGGGGAATCGGGCGTGCATCCTTCCGATCAGAGGGTCGACCGCCCTATCACTGCACCACGGGTTCCCTTGTTTATCGTAGGTCGTTAACCTCCTACCATATACCCCACAAGCAATTCGTTTTAATGTACCTCTCTGCTTTTAAGTTTTGAAAACTTTACACAGCCTTAATTAACTAGAAGATGAAAATAATTTTTTGATTAATGTTTTTTTTTCCATTTGGTAATTACTTTCAAGATGCTCTCCTTTCTCGGTTTAGAACCAGTGGGAGCTGGAGCACTCCCTCTTGGCCTTTTTTCCTTCAGCATATTTATAGATGAGGGTAATCCTGCAGTGAGGTCAGCATGACATCAGAAGAAAAAGGCTGTCGTCTGCCAACAGCCTTTCTGTAATACAAGTGTTTGCATATTTTCAATTTAGGGCGACAAAGACAAGGAGGAATTGTCAGTGCAATGCAAATCGGGTCTAAAATGTGCGGTGAAAGAAAAACCCGTGAGTCAATAACCGTTCCATGAGGGTGCTGCCAAGGCCTGCTGAAGCTCCAACAAATCTGAAGGAGAAATAATGTCACAGGACTTGCTGTTACCGTCGACTGTACATCAGAATTGGACTGAATGGCATTCCAAATAGGAAGTACCAGCTGATTCCTAGAGCCGTAATCCCATGGACTTCTATTGAGGAATAAACAGCTAATACTCGGTCATAATATCTGTCAGAATAACCATTCTTGCTCCACTACTTATAACATGTTCTTGCTTATCCTTGTGTATTTTTCATGTATATATTTTTATTTCAAGTTATTCAAGTTACGGACTGACCAATAAGATGCCTCATTAGGCATGTGGTGCCCACTGGCCCCTTATGTCAAACGTTCGAAATGTTTGACAGATTTTCCTGGGTGAAAGGGGTGTGGACATCCAACAAGCTCAGTCCTGATTGGTGAGAGTGGCTGTAGCAGTATAAGTCATTCATTCATCTTCTTAACCGTTTATTCCCTTTCGGGGTCACAGGGTTGCCGGAGCCTATATCCGGCCACTTGGGCGTAGGCAAGGGATACCCTGGACTGGTGGCCAGTCTGTTGCAGGGTGGAATATCCTCAATCAAACATCCATTCACTCTCACACTCACACCTATGGACAATTTAGAGTTGCCAATCAATCAGCAGTATAAGTATCACAAAGAAATGGCGACTAAATTGACCCAGTTGGCATTTATTCAATCAAAATTGTGTTATTCTCAGAATTGGCTCCTATGTAAATTTTACATTTGTCAGCTAGCCATTCATGCTATCAATGATAATGAGGAAATGCTTCCGAATGGATCACCGTACGCCTCAGGGCAGCGTATATACTGTCAGCTCAGCTGACCCCAGTCTTTAGAGTCCTTTGGGAGTAGTTCTAGATGTTGTCGAGGTGGGGAACACTTCGGTAGTTATTACCCAACAGCCTCTGTGAGCATCTGGCCAGCCCCGCAGCAAACTGCTCCTGTCCTCCCCAGAGAATGATCAGACAGCTGACAAACCTGCGGCTCATTCATGCACACTGGCAGACACTCTCCCACAGAGACTGAACATGTCCGCAGTGCAAAAGATGGACTGTGCACACACAAATGCCAGTAGCTCTTTTTAATTAGGCACCTCTGCGTCGGGGAATTGTAGTTACATTCATGAATTGATGTGCACCAATCACATTTACAGCTAAATGTTTGGTCTTTTAAATACAGCCTGTTGTATAATATTTCAAATGTCCGACGACTGCAGCGTGATTAAAAATGTGATCATCCGGATTTAATACTATGTTGGGGCAATGCACTCTTATCGGTTTTTATCTTTTTGCATAAATTATGTAAGACTGAAGTGATTAAGTTGATGAAACAAGGTTGGACAACTATTCAATCCTTTGTCCCACTTTGATGGCTGCATATGCTACCACACCCATGACAAAATGATGTTAACCCCTTATGCACTGCACACCTTGTTTTCATTTATTTACAGTTTACTAACTTGCTCAACACACTTACACTTTTAGACACATTTTCAAATGGAATGCATACAATTTTTTGAGTTAAATTGATACATTTTTTCTTGAAACACAGTATCCGAAGCACAGTTTTTTAAATCCAGTACACCACCCAGACAATTAAGCAAACATCACCTGCCCAACTTTTGCAGCAAAAGGTTGATTTGACTTACCTTAAATCAGTCGCTTACGTGCAAAGAAATGTAACCAAATAAGAGAAAAATCAAATGATTGTCACTAATTAAAACATTTAAAGAAAAGACAATGACACAGGGATATTTAAGCATTTTCCTGACAGTTCAGCAGATAAATTAACAACATTAACAATGATACTAACTGATTCTCATTTGAAGTGAAAGATTTCGCTAATATCTGATGCCAAACTAACATTCATCTTTTCTTTTGAGTAGATTAACTTCGAAGAATTTCCCAGTAATTAATCTTTCTACTTTAATGTTTCCTTTTTGTAGCCTGTCGACTCCCTTCTTCCGCTCTGGACTGAGTCACCACTTTGGTGGACCTTTAGAAAACAAAACACAAACAAATGAGCTAACATTGTGCTGGGAAACATGAAAGTCACTTCCTGTGGCACTGACCTGAGACTGGGATGTTGGTCTTATTTCCTCACCTTCTCTTTAGCACAGCAGAAGCCAGAAGACACGCTAGTCCATGAAAATCTTCTTACCTTTAAAGACACAAAAAGACTTTAAAGAGGATTTGTTTCTGTTTTTCTGCAGGGAGCTCAGATGCTGCAAGCATTCCTCGGTGGTTAAGAACTAAAGTGGAAAGTTGCATTTAAAACAAAGTGTTCTGCTAATTTGAAGTGTCACTAAAAGCTGTTGTGCTGTGTTCTTGTTTTCCGTTAAATGAGTACACTCTGTATTCCAGCAATGACTGTGATCAGCATCACAAAGTGAGAGGAATAAAACAGCTGGTGGAAACAGAAGGGCTCGTCTCTGCAGGGGGAAAAGCTCAATGTTGCTGTAAAAGCAATCGTTTTCCCTTATTTTTAGTGTCACAAAGAAACATTTTCATGATTTTTGTTTTATTAATGGTAAATAAACTCAACTAATTGTTAGCAAATCGGGGAAAAAATGTGATCTTTCTAAAGAAAATGCATCTATCCTTGAAAATAACTTTGCTGTATACATACTGTATGTATGGTTCACAAATAGACTTCAAAACCGTCTTAGCTGTCCTTTAAATAAACATATGCAAACAAGAAAGAAGTGAAAAACATTTGACTTTGAAAACTTGAAAAAAGATTTGTAGGAAAAATGTGATAATGAGATAAAGAAAGTTTAAAAAAGTTTAAGAGAGGACTGAGATTTTCCCTCACTTAGCTGACAGAACAGACTGCAGAAAATGGGTCAGCTCCAACTCATAAGAAGGGGTGACGCGGGAGGGGCAGTTTCACAGGCTGCAACACCCAACTTGTGCAGAAGAAAAATAACAATGTATCTTTTGATTATTCACAATTTTCCATTTATGCCTAATAAAATATATATTTTTATTGCAAGTTTTTGTTTATTTTTTAAGGTGGCTGTAGAGCCCCTGAAATTTATTAAATCAAATAACAAAGCCACTATATTTGCAACATTCCAACAGATGTACTAGGCTGGGTTAAATGTTTGAGTTCTAAAACCAAAATGCTTGTTTAACACAATAACTTTCAATGGTAAACATTATGTACCTGTTGCAGCCACACAAACCCTTGCGTGAGGAGTGTGGATTCCAGCTCACTTAGACAAAAATACTTGTTAACTTTCTCTTAATAAAAAAGGAAAATTTTAGGAGAATTTTCGGTTTCAAAAAGCCATTTGCTCCACCTTCTCACTGCCTACAAAAAATAAACAGCTACATCTGAGGCTGTGGGTAATCACAAATTGCAAGGGAGGAGCCATAAACCAATAAATCCAATAAATAAAATAATATATGAAATTAAAAATGAACTTCATAATTTTAATTTAATAAAATAAAACGGTCTTATTGTTATAAATTGGACATAAATACAAATTGGACTGAATTTTGCTCAAACTGTTACAAAAATAATAATTTATTTACAATGTTTAATAATTGAAATCCAAAATGTACTGCTCGGCATCTGGTGTTTGATATTTGTCGACAGAACTTTTGCTGTTCTGACAATTCAATATGTATGTCTTAAAATCAAAACATCATATTCAAGCTTTGTTGTTTTAAACCAGAGGCCAAGGGAGAATTTTATTTTATTTTTGTAATATAGTTGTTTTTGGCAAATTATAATAAGAAAAAAAGATATTAGTGAACAGACTTTATTTTGGTACATAATTTATCATTTTAAAAGGAATAATTGACTGCAAATTTTTTAGCCCTATAAGAGCTCGGTTTCAAGTGTGGTGGAGAAAGTTAAGGTCATCTCAGACCCAGTCTTTTCCATTTTCTTTGGCTGTAACAGTTGGGTAGCCAGAATAACACCATCCCCTGATGAGAGCATGATCCAAATCTGCTTTTTTCATTCCCTTATAGCGACTCATTTACAGCGGGACTTTTAAAGCAACATGCTGCGTTACGGATATTTTTTTTTTTTTCAGGGAGAGCTCAGCCTAAAATGAACCAGAGAGGCTTCAATGAGAAAAAGATTTCCAATTTTAGGTGACATGAGGTAAACCATACAACACAAACTGTTGACAAACTAATGCCCGAGCTGCATGTGTCCTAAAGCGGCTGCATGTGTCCTAAAGCGGCCCCGGCCAGGTTTCTCCACAGAAATGACAAAGGATGTTATGAAAGGGAGATGTGACCTTTTATTAGACATTCATTCAAACAGGTAAATGTCAGTCCTGGTTTATCAGTATGCTGAGTTTTCTTTCTGTTTTGCTTATTTTTCTGTTTAAATCAAAAAAATTTGAGCAGATCATGTTCTTTTTACAATGCCAGTGTTCCAGTTTAAAATTAAACATTGTGAACAAAAACAGCATCTCCAAACATCTTTTGTAGGATCTGTCAACAGTTTGTTGACCAAATCTTTCACACTGATCGGCATAAAATGTCAGCCCATAGTTCAGAGGTTTGAAGTCATTAGAGCACATTTATTTGTCGTGTTCATATTGGGAACAACAGTTTTTTTTTTCAAAAGAGCCATATATGTATGAATAAACCCAAAAGAAAAAGGTTGAAGTCACACAAGTTGAGTTTCCAATCAAAATCCTTTTAAGGTGATAAAGAAAAGAAAATAAATTCAATCAACCCTGATATCGTATTTCAGTAAGTTCAATGAAATCTATCTCAAGCATATTTAGGAGAGATTTATCTTTGTGAAGAAAGACACATCAACACAGCTAAGTAAAATTTTCCATTTGAGGATAAATGAGGCAACAACAACAAAGAGTGTCTCAATCTAAAAACTTTTCCAGAACCAGATTGACTAGTTCAGGTCGTAGGAGGCAAGAAGGAAACAAACGAGCAGAGTGAGGTGAAGAAAGTGTGATCTAACTTCTTCAATGTGGACACATTGCCTAACCCCAGAAACCTCACTGCTTGTTGACTTAAGAGTATTGAAAGCGTTTTTTGTGTTGTATTTGCAGTGTTTCAGTGTTTGTTTTTATACAATCTCAAAATGGGCAAGTAATTTGATCTATTAAAAATACTTACCACATTTTTACACTGTAGGGCGCTCACATTATGAAGCGTGAATGATGAATGGTTTATTTTTGTGTTGTCATACGATTCATTTTTTTGTGCGATTAATACATTCTGACCTCTAATTAATTAATATAATTAATCTCTTTTTAATCTAATTAAATATATATGGTGAAAAGCCTCGTTTTCAGATCATTTAATTTAAATTCATGACATTGTGGCAAAGATCAAAATAAAACAAAATAAGGCTTTATGAAGTTTTCTTAAATACCAGACTTCCAGTAAACAAACAAGCAGTAAAAGAGACTGACATTGTGACAGAGCGCCATTTACCACTCAAAATCACTTCAACATCAGTAACCACACCTACAATTGATCCATGTATAAATTGCTCCTAATTATAAAGCGCACCGTTGTTTTTTGACAAAAATGAAAGCATATAAGTGCATCTTAGTGCAGAATTTACGCTATTTCTTTTCTAATTAAAAGACACGATGTGTACTTTTCCTATGAGTGTAAAGGCCTTTTATTAGGTGATATGTTAAGTTTGGACTAGTTGAATAAAGGCTTTGGAACACAGTCAAGGAAGTTGTGTGAAAGTGGTATTAGAGTTGTGAGTGGTATTAAATTAAGAGATCTGGTCAATTTCAGTATCAGGGTCTGGGTCATGGTGACATGACAGGAATCTAAAGGGTTAGTGAGTCAGAAAGTTTGATTTCGGCTGGAGACAAAAAAAAGACAGGTTGGATTTAATGACCTCTTAAATGTGATTCCGTCAACTGCCAACTGGTTTAAATCTGTATATTCAGTCCTGACGTCTAGCGTATTAATTAAAATCTCAGCCTCTTAGGTAAATTATAAATATTAATGATGTGAATTTTAATTAATTTGTTCACATTTTCATTGCCTAAATCGATCTTGGTCACCAGCATAGTTCAGTAGCTCTACAAAATATGAAGTCACATGGATAAAGTGCTGGACCCTTTCATATGTCAGATTATATTATGTAACAGTTTCATAAAGTTCTATGAGGCAGTAGTAGAACCGCACAGATAGAAGTCTTCTTCCTTCCACCTTATGAGGGCTTAAAAAAGCACATGGTCTATAATTAAACAGCTCTGACTGGAGGTCTTGAAGAAAAACACAAGGCCACCTTTTCTTTAGTTACACTTTTTTAAGGAAGGAAATTCACAAATGACCAAGGGGCTAGCTCACATTATGACTGGCGGAACTACTATGAATATAGAGGATCCTGTTGCCGCTCACCAATGGAGTAACTTTATGTTTAAAGATTCAACTTCAAGATTAGCAGCTAACAAAAGCCTCTTCTATGTTCTTAACTAGAAATATAATGACTGATCATTGTGGCTCAAACCATGGAGGTTCCATTCAGACCAAGAGGAGCCGCTGTTCGAGAGTTATGAAGGATGCCGACATGTAAACATATGTGATTTCTTTTTATTAATTTATAGTAAAGGTGCATTCACATCAGAGCAGTTTAGCCGCCTTACTCGATAACTTTAAAAACAGGGACAAAGTTTGTGGTACTATGACTTTCTCATTTCGTTTAGACCTGTTTTAAGTCCGTTTTCTAGATCAGTGATCATCACCAAACCCTGATCTTTCTAAAAATTGACAAACTTTTTGATCAGTTTTTAGAGCATGCCTGGTAAAGCTGTTCTGGGGTTGAGGTCAAGGCTGATGAGGTCAAGGATGTTCACTCCCAAAACAGCTGCCCTGTTTTAAAAGCTGATCAGAGATCAAATAAGCTTTTAAAAAAGGGTCTAAGATAGTCGATTTAGCAGAAAGAATTAGTCATTTTTAGGTAAATAAAGATCAAACTGCTTTAAAATCGCTGCCGGCAATGCAGTGTTGAGCATTTGGGCCGCACGTATTATGTGTGACCTACAGGAATTTCTATCAGTTATTGTGCTTGGTCGCTCGTAAATGCGTGCGAATAACTTTAGCCTTTTTTTTATGCAATCCGGATGTACAATGTATATGTTTTTAACCAAACGGTGAACCAGAGAGCGAAAGTATAACAAAATATCCAAGTTATGCCTTAGTCACATGCATCCACATGAAGGTTGACCCATACAAGTGCTGCAGGTTTTTGGTTTGTCTGGGTCCATGGAGGGTCGTAGTCAGGTGCAGCCGCATCTTAAACGTGCATCTTGTAGTTCTCTTGAGCCTCATGTTAATGGGACATCATTAAAATGGACGTACTTTTGTTGTGCGAGTTTTAAATGTATTGTGTGCTATTTGTGACAATAATGTAAGTTACATACATTTATGACATTTATGACATACAGCCGAGGCTGTCATACGATGCCCTTTCTTCACACTCTAGTCAGCTGTGGTGGTTTGAGATGGAGCCGTTGCTATGAAAAATATATTCATGTCCATGACGACAATGACTCTCCTGCTTAAACAAGAGCCTGTTTCTTAGCAATTTTAGCCGATTTTCCTTTTCGCTTCTTTTTAGCTCAACTATCATTTCCGGTTCTCCGAAACACTCAGGTGAAAGACAGCTCACATTACGGTAAGTTGGTGGCCGGATTCCCTCAGGCTCACCAGCCAAACCTTTTGTTCCCAGATGGCAGCGTACATTGCAATTACGTCCTCCACAGCAACACAATGAGTCTGGACAGGTGAGGTCATTCCCGGGCAGATGTCCTTCTTCCTCTCTCTATCCTTTCTGCATCAGCTGATTCATACCAATCAATGGCGTCTGGCTTGAGTTCCTGCAAAATGTGTCTTACAGACAGTGTTCTGTTCTGTTCTTTAAAGTCCTTATTCTAGATAAGATATTTTAAGGTTCAATTTTGGTTCTTTATTTTATCTTTAAAAAGCTTCTGTAACTGATTAAATCTAAATTACATAATGACTTTATAGGGTTCCACAGCTACATTCTCGGAATCGGATACACAAGGCGTGACTGTGGTTCTTGGCCATGCATTTCAGATAAAAGGGACATCAGAGACATTCATTTTCTGATATATACTTTTTTGTGTAGATTATGTATGTATGGCATAATACAGTGAGTACCGTCCTTTTGGTTGGTGACCAGCAACAGACTAGATCTGACAGACGGACAAAGTCACTCTGGTGTCAACAGTACCACAGATGGACGCAGTTGCTCTTATAACCTACTTTTCAAAGTGGGTTACGTTTGAATTTGCTTTTCTGGACAAAATAATGTACAGAATTAACCGTTCAATCTACTGATTTGCCAATTCTTTTAAAGAGTCTACATTTTAGGTTAGATTACTTCCAAGAAAAACACCATCAGCTTTTGTCTGTCATAAATATCTATTTTATGATGGTAAGTTTTGTTTTTATCAGATTTAAAAAAAAAAAAGAGAAAGCAATTTATTATACTATTTTACGAAGAGAAAAACAACTTTAACTTTACTTTTTTGTTGTTTAGTAGCAATGTACTCTGTCTACTGATTGTAATCATGTTTAATAAAGTGGTTTAAGTAAAATGCATGACTTCTATGTGTAAATAAGTACTTCATTCATAAGATTTTTCACAGTTATAAGAAAAAATAGCTTAAAGTTCACCACAAGCTTTGAAGCCTTTGGCAGCTAAATTTCCAAGAACAGCTGCTGAGGTTCCAAGAAGTTCTTGCTTCCAAGTTAAAAATTTGAAAAGGATGGGACTGAGTTTTGGCTTCGTGTGAAACAGTTTATTTACATTTTCAAAAAAGCACTTAACAGTTTTGATGGGATAAAATGATTCTGCCAAAAGCACATACACGTTCTAGATAGCATGGATGAAAGCAGGCTCAGTCAAAGCAGCTGCTCCTGGAGCCTGTGGCCAGAACTTAAGTTCTGCAATACAAGAAGACACTGTTAGTCTTCTGTTTTTATTGTGGGAAGTTGTTCTTGTGCTACTGGTTACTGTCTTTAGGCTGTTTTTCTATATGAAAACTAGGTAAGATAATAAAACTCAAACCAATATCTTGCTTTTGTTAAAGATAAATGGGGATCTTCTCTATTTTCTTTTCTTGGCGCACCATCAATAAATGGCCTATTCTTTAACTCAAGGCCATGTCACACAGCCACTACGTACATTTTTCACAGATGAAATTTCAGTCTTTTGTGATACACGTAATTCATAAGTGTTTCTTGGGTTGGTCATTTGTCGGTGTGCACAGATGTCTGTCAAGTGTTTCTGCCGAAGTGATTGAGCTGTTCAAAATTTTTAGTGGTTTAGAATCATGCAGTTTACACGTATTTTATAGTGTATAGGCTATTATTATCTAAATCTTATGCAATTTTGCGGGATTTTTGCAAGATGCATTCTCAAATTTGTGGCTTTCCATGACTGGACTTTTCACACATGTAGTTTTCACGTATGTTCTAACGATGTGCAACTTTTAGATCACGCATACAGTGCACATATTATGTTAAGATTATGTAATTGATGCATGACTCAATGATAAATTGCATATAAACAAAGCGATAACCTCGCACCCTTTATGTTCTATGCTGATTTACGTGTTCTTTGTGTGGTTTACTTGTACGTTCGTGATACATTTGTAAAAATTTCACATAAAGACCGCAACTTTTGTATGAGCAATTTTCATCTGTGCAATATGCGTGAAATGTATGTAGTGGTTGTGTGACATGGCCTATATGTCATATTTAAGGTGCACCCACAGTATAGAGATCAGTCATTGAGTTAGACTTTATTTACTGTATTCGTTCACAGTAACTCCAGAATTTGTTTGTAATATGTTACATATTAGCTATTTTAGAAGCGTTAGCCACACTAGTGTTTTCACAATAGCTGTAAATCCCAACCTTGTTTATAACAAGACAGAGAACTCTAAAACAAACGTTACTATGAATACACTTGCTCCCAACCTTGTAAGTAACACGCAAGAAAAAAAAACACAGTTTGACACTGCAAAATTTTAGCTACGTTTTGAGTAAGAAAAAAAAAGGTAATATTGCTTATATTGATATTTTAAGGAAGCTTATTTTTCTTTTTCTTTTAATAAAGTAAAGAATTAGCTGTCAGTGGGTCGGGCTTGTTGCACAATCCTGGCACTCTCTTGAAAAGACCAAAAAAATTCTATGGTTTTGTATTTGTATGGTTTTTATGAATAAAAAATAGCAACCATGGTTTCATAACTTTTTTTTTTCTTCACACAGTCGTAACGTGCTCTTTTATTGGGACTCATGCTATGAACTGGCCTAGTTTGCACTAGTCAGATGTCAAGTGCGCAGTCCGATATGTGGCACAAGGGACTTCAGGCTCTTCAAGCCTCAGAAGAGAGGTTACCCAACCCTCACCTCTAAATAGACTCTTTGTTTCCAGTGAACTGGTGTATTAAAGAGGCCATGTCAATTCAAGCTTATAAAGTGCAACCATTTACAATAATAATATAACATTTAGAACCCTTTTTTTTTGGATAGAACTGATCATTTATTTCTTTGTGCAAATCTCAAAAAGTTAGTGGAACATATTTCATTAGTTATGAGGTAAATCCAAGCATTCACCTTGTGTTCCTTAATTTAATGTTCACCAGGAAGTTTTACGTAGTGCAGTCCTTCAGAAGATCACTAGATATGGAGAATCACACTGTGGAGAGGCTTTATTGACCCTATCCGCTCAGAGGGAGCAATAAGTTCAGATAAAACTTAAAACAAAAGTGAGGAGTGTTTAAAACACATTTAGACTTTATTCTTGAAATCTTATCAGGGCATATCTGTTAAAGTAAGTTTTTACTAGATATTATTAATAATCTAAGTTCAAAGCGGCTGATAAGAAATCTGATGACCCAGCATTCTGGCAGCATTTAAAAACATCATATTTTCATATTTGCATGAATCTGAAGCCGTGAAAGGAGTCTCACAGATTTGTATGCTGAAGAGCTGTTTCGGATACTTAGTTACTTTTAAGCTGCTGTAATTTCAAGTTGTGCAAGCGTAAATTGTATTTGGTATTCATACATTTTCAATACTTGCAATAGTGTACATGTACATTCAATTACATACAGTTATGCACAAAATGTATTGTATGAGGTACAAATCAAGTATTATATATAAAAAAAAAAAAAAAACGCCCCTCTCACCCTCCGCGGGTGGTTTCTCCTCCAAGCTCGGGTCCTCTACCAGAGGCCTGGGAGCTTGAGGGTCCTGCGCAGTATCTTAGCTGTTCCTAGCACTGCGCTTTTCTGGATTGAGATGTCTGAGATCTTTCCAGGTATCTGTTGTAGCCACTCCTCCAGCTTGGGGGTTACTGCCCCGAGTGCTCCAATTACCATAGGCACCACTGTCACCTTCACTTTCCAGGCTTTCTCCAGTTCTTCTCTGAGTCCCTGGTATTTCTCCAGTTTCTCATGTTCCTTCTTCCTGATGTTCCCATCGCTTGGCACTGCCACATCCACCACAACGGGTTTCCTCTGTTCTTTATCCACCACTACAATGTCTGGTTGGTTCGCCATTACCATCCTATCAGTCTGGATCTGGAAGTCCCACAGGATCTTTGCCCTCTCATTCTCTACCACCTTCGGAGGTGTTTCCCATTTTGACCTTGGGGTTTCCAGTCCATATTCTGCACACATGTTCCTGTATATTATTCCAGCCACTTGATTGTGGTGCTCCATGTATGCTTTACCTGCCAGCATCTTACATCCTGCAGTTATGTGCTGGTTTGTTTCAGGTGCCTCTTTGCACAGCCTACACCTTGGGTCTTGTCTGGTGTGGTAGATCTGAGCCTCTATCGATCTGGTGCTTAAGGCTTGTTCCTGAGCTGCCAGGATGAGCGCTTCAGTGCTGTCCTTTAGGCCAGCCCCTTCTAGCCATTGGTAGGACTTCTTGATATCAGCCACTTCAGTTATGGTCCGGTGGTACATCCCATGCAGGGGATTGTCCTCCCGTGAGGATCTGTCCTCCAGCACTGTATTCTCTGCTCTCCATTGCCTGAGACATTCGCTGAGCACACTGTCAGTTGGGGCCTTGAGCTTGATGTACTCATGCATCTTGGATGTTTCATCCTGGATAGTGGCTTCTACGCTCACTAGTCCTTGGCCTCCTTCCTTGCGGCTAGCATACAGTCTCAGGGTGCTGGATTTGGGGTGGAACCCTCCATGCATGGTGAGGAGCTTTCGTGTTTTAACATCCGTGGTCTGTATCTCTTCCTTTGGCCATCTTATTATTCCTGCAGGGTATCTGATAACTGGCAGTGCGTAGCTGTTTATTGCCCGGGTCTTATTCTTGCCATTGAGCTGGCTTCTCAGGACTTGCCTCACTCGTTGGAGGTATTTAGCTGTTGTAGCTTTCCTTGTTGCCTGCTCGAGGTTGCCATTTGCCTGCGGAATTCCAAGGTAGTTTTAACTGTCCTCGATGTCTGCTATTGTTCCTTCTGGGAGTGAGACCCCTCCTGTGTGGACTACCTTGCCTCTCTGTCACCATCCGGCTGCATTTCTTGAGCCCGAATGACATCCCAATGTCAGTACTGTAGATCCTGGTGGTGTGGATCAGGGAGTCAATGTCACGCTCGCTCTTAGCATATAGCTTGATGTCATCCATGTAGAGGAGGTGACTGATGTTGGCCCCATTTCTGAGTCTGTATCCATAGCCAGTCTTGTTGATTATTTGGCTGAAGGGGGTTCAGACCTATGCAGAACAGCAGTGGGGACAGAGCATCACCTTGGTATATCCCACATTTGATGGACACTTGAGCAAGTGGCTTCCCATTGGCTTCAAGGGTGGTTTTCCACAGCTTCATTGAGTTTCCTATGAAGGCTCTTAGAGTCCTGTTGATGTTGTACAGCTCCAAGCATTCAGTGATCCATGTGTGTGGCATTGAGTCATAGGCCTTCTTGTAATCAATCCAGGCTGTGCACAGGTTGGTATGTCGTGACTTGCAGTCTTGAGCGACTGTTCTGTCAACCAGGAGTTGGTGTTTGGCTCCTCTGGAATCTCTACCAATGCCCTTCTGTGTGTTGCTTATGAATTGATCCATGTGCCTATTTATCTTGGTTGCAATGATGCCAGACATGAGCTTCCATGTTGTGGAGAGACAGGTTATTGGCCGGTAGTTGGATGGGACTGCACCCTTTGAGGGATCCTTCTGGATCAGGATCGTTCGCCCTTCTGTTAGCCATTCGGGGTGAGTCCCATCTCTTAGCAGCTGGTTCATTTGTGCTGCCAGGCGCTCGTGGAGTGCGGTAAGCTTCTTTAGCCAGTAGGCATGTATCATGTCAGGGCCAGGTGCTGTCCAGTTCTTCATACCTGAGATTCTTTCTTGGATGTCTGCCACTGTGATGGTTACTGGGTTCTGTTCAGGGAGGTTGCTATGTTCTTTTCTCAGAGAGACCAGCCACTGGGCATTGCTGTTATGTGCTGTCTCTTTCTCCCATATACTTTTCCAGTACTGTTCAGTTTCCAGCCTTGGTGGGTCTGCTCGGCTGTTTTGACCCTGCCACTGAGCATACACTTTTGCAGGTTGAGTTGTGAAGAGCCTGTTTATTCGTCTGGCTTCATTGTCTCTTGTGTACCTCTTTAGGCGGCTGCTCAAGGCTAGGAGCCTTTGTTTGGCAGTTTCCAGTGCTTCAGGTATGGACATCTGGCTGTATTTCTTAGGTACTTGCTTTCTCATTGTACCTCTTTGAGCCTCTGTCAGCCTACTAACATCCTTCCGAGTCGCCTTGATTTTGGCCTCTAACCGTTGCTTCCATGGTGGGTACTGCTTTCTTCCATGGTTGCTCTTATAGCCAAGCATCTCAAGGATCACTGCTGCTGTAGTGTAAACCAGTTCATTGGTTTCTGTGATGGTTGTGGTAGGAATTGCCCTCAATGCTTCATTCACAGTTTCCAGTAGACTCTCAGGCGGTACATCACTTAACCGTTGTAGCTGGTGTCGGGGTTGCCTAGTGTTCATTGTAGACATGATCTTGTCTTTCAGGTCAGTTGCGGCCTCGCTCAGCGTAATTGTGGTTGTTGGGGCTGTGTACCCAATCCCAGGGTGGGAGTGTGGTATAACCTCCTCTATGACCTGTTGTTCTGGCTCTCCCGTGGCATTGTATTGTATCGCTTCAATCTCAAGTTGTGACAGGAGTTGTCGTTTGTGGATGTTAGAGCACTGGGCTACCAGTTGTTTGGCAGTTAGCCTTGATTGTGGGTTTCGAAGCATCCATTCATTCCACATGTAACCCCTCTGGGTGGGATTACTTGAGTAGTAGCATTCTAACAGAACCTTGTTCTCACATCTAGTCCATTTCCGTCTTGTGCCAGTAGCCCACTTTCCATCAGGGTGCTCTGGTCCCTCAGCACCTGACGCAGACCCTGTTTGGCGACGTCTGAGCCGGCATGACATGTGGTTCATTGTCTCTCATGTTGTGAGGTAGGCATTAGCGTTAAGGGACTTGCCCAAGGACCCTCACTGGGTGATGTTAATTGCCATTGTTATGGTAATTGCCCCATTTCCATGGTAATTGCCCCATTTCCATTGCCATTTTTTCCATTAATTGCCCTGGGAATCGAACCGGGGTTTCCTGCATGACAGTCCTGCACCTTACCAACCGAGCTATATATATAGCGGCTGGGTAGCTCAGTTATTACTAAACATAACTCAAATAAGCACAAGATGTTTTTTATTTTCTATAAAAATGTTGTTTGTTAGTACTTTTACTTTAGATCAGTTTGTTTGTATTCTAAAAAACAATCAAAATAAAATGTTACGTAATCTGAATACTCTGAGTGCGAGAGATGACTGAATCCCTAAATTATAATCTATTTATTCTGTTGTGTTTATGACAAAAAAAATGATTTTACAGTTGATATAATCAAAGTAAAAAGGACAAGTAGAATTTGATTAAATTAGCGACCTCTAAGTGTTAAAACATTTGCCTCTATTGTTCTTCAATGAAGCACCCCCTCTGGTTTTCTATTGACCCTGTAATCTGGATTATATGATGAGCACATCCTAGATAAAGCAGCACTCTGGCTGCCATCTGGATAACAGTCTGCCTGCACCTTGTGTGCTGCAGCTGCTTTCCTTAACTTCATTACCAAGGGAGACTACTTTTCCCTTCCATTAATCTCAAAAATTGATGGGAAGACCACTTTTATCAAGGACTATAAAGATCTTGAACCAGGATGTTACAAAGGCCTGCAGTACAACTTGCTCTTCATGGCTAATTAAGTCCACTGATAAACAACAGGGTCTGAACTCTTCCAGTTTCTTTGAGTACATTGACTAATGCTCATGTGTTCACTTTGAATTTTAACCATGAATCATTTGATAAACTGGAATGGAGTTGGATTCGTGATTGTATCAGGGAGTATCAACAAGCAATTGTGTTCCATGAAGTGTAGGACTTGTGTTATTTATGTTGTTACTGAATGAGCTTCAGAAAAAAGACGTATACCAACAATTCATAGCTCCTTTTTAACCTTTTTTTTTATTTTTATGTTTTACAGCTTTGGAGTGAGGATACATTGACATTTAGGCTGTATTCAGGGTGGACTCATTCGGAACTAAGAACCGCTCTTGCACCCATCTTTCAGCGTACCTTCATAGTCACCGTCTCCTTAGTAACCGCCTTGCAGCATACCTCCGTCGGACCAAAGTAGCAACTAAAAAGTGTTGTACCTGATGTTGATACAGACATCCAGAATTGGTCAGTAAAATATAAAGGAAGTACTACTCCTTTTGTTGCTTTGCCCCACCCTTGTAATTCCTGGCCAGTGACTGAAGAGATCTTTAGTCAGGTGGTTTTGTTTACAAGCTTTGGTGAAAACAGAAATGTCCGGTTGAAGGCTGAACACAGACCACACGCTAGGTTCTGGACTTGCTCCAGACCAAATTAGGAGGACTCAGTCCAGACAAATGGACTAAATGGACTAAAATGACTAAAGACCATTTCATGGATTTTTAATCTTACATTTTATGACATTTCTCTTTGTTACATTCAATTTCTCCTTTTCAATAATGTTTCCACCTTTAATTTTCTTATTCCGTGTTATGGTTATTCAACTAACACTTTTAAAGTTCTAGATCATGTTCTTAACTATTCAAGTTTAGATTTCATACTTCTAAAATGATGTCTACTTATATAAAAAAGATTTATTCTTCCGGGGGTTTTTTTTTAGGTTCAAGCTAATGATAAATTAAGTGGAGCCCAGGTTTTAAACATATCTTGCAAATTAGGGACATATGACTTGAAGGGGTTAATCGTTTATTGCTATGTACTACTGTGGGTGTTTCTCTTTTCTAGTCAGTAAAATTAGGTTATATGACATGTACTTTTCAGCCAAAACATTTAATAAAAAGAACAAAAAGCAACTAAGCAATACGATGAAGCACCAGCTTCATCGTATTGCGTATAAAATGAAAATTTTTAATTTTATTGTCAGTTTTTATGGCAAGTAAACATGTTCTGAGATTTGACCATGTCTGTCTTCATTTAGTGAAAAAAAAACAATAAAAATTGCATTTGCTGAAGAATAAGGTGATGTTTTATTATGATATATTTAGTTGAGGTATAGGTATCATTAGTCATAACATAATAAATTCATAGAAATGTATTTATTGCCATTTTTTCACATTAATTGATTTTTCTTTCTTTCTTGTTTTTGTTTATTTGAACTATCATCTCAACAATGGATTGGATTAATCAACAGACATTAAAGAAATCATTTTGCTTTAAAAACAGAAAGTGTATGTGGGCAGCCAGCCAACAAAAGCTATAGAAAACTGTTTTTTATAAGTTCCCAAAACAGTTTGTGCTCATTTTCAGGAATAAGCCCAGCCTGCCTTTCCATCTGCTATCAGTAACATTTTTCATTTGTCAGTAATTTCCCAGCCTTGTCCTTGCACATCCTCCCCTATTTTCTAACTTCCTCTCTCGCTTTTTCTCTCTTTTCTCTTTGCCTCGCCGCTATTGGCTGACATTGGCTGATGTCATCACAGAGGCAGGGGGAGGCAGGGAATATAAAACCCTCTGCTCTGACTCTGCAAATGCAGACAATCTTGCTCCTGACTGAGCTTTTCAAAACGGATACTAAAGCACCACCTGGCCCAAAACACCACCCGTGCCAGCTTCAACTTGCTGCTATGTGTAAAGGACTTGCTTCGTTGCATACCTGCTGCCTAGAAAGGTACAAGCAGATTCCTGCAGATGGTTTTGTTGGATTCATTGCATCTGTGCGTGGGCTTTCTGGACTTTTTAGTGCATGACAGATGTAAATGTGTACTGTAGGTATAGGATTGTTTGCTACAAGGTTCAAAGAAGTGAATCTTTGCTGCTTTTCTGTCCCACCAGAACCAAGGAGATGAAAGCAAGGCTTGGGAACATTTTGCAGAAGCCCAACTGGACTTTTTCATGTTTCAAAATCGGAAAAAACAAGTAAGTATCCCTAGAAATAAGTCATTTAACAACATTATTCTAACCTGATCATGAGTGGATACACTTCTAATGTATGTCTAACCATTATTTCATCTATTTATAGGCCAAGCTTGGAAGAATGCCTTTGCTGGAAAGAGTCGTTTGAAAAACTCCTGTCTAGCAAATGTAAGGAAATGTTAATATTTGTGCTCTTATTTTGGCAGCCTTCTAAACAAATGTTTTCTGTGTGTAGCTGTTATGCTATATTGACGAATATCTTTGTCTCTGCAGATGGACTGTGTGCCTTCACAGCCTTCCTGGTCTCTGAATTCAGTGAGGAGAACATTGCATTTTACTTCGCCTGTGAGGATTACAGACAGACCAAGTGTCCTGCCAAACTTCGTGCAAAAGCCCAAAAGATCTTTGATGAATTTTTCGGAAGTGATGCTCCGAGAGAGGTAAGGATGCCTCAAATGTTTAAAAATAAATGTATTTTTTTGTATCGTTTAACAAAAAAGACACTAATTAATTACTTTTTGTTTGTTTCTGTAGATAAATATTGACCACGAAACCCGTGACATCACCAAAGCCAACTTGCAGACCCCAACACCTTCTTGTTTTGATCTGGCTCAGCACAGGATCTACATGCTGATGGCTAAAGACTGCTACCCACGCTTCCTCCGCTCTCCAGCCTACAGAGATCTTGTTTGCCAAGCTAAGCCTACCACAAAATCTTCAAAACATTCCCAACCAGATAAGAAGGTGTGAGACTTCTCTATCAGTCTGATGAGGACTTTTAGTCACCTGAAGATTGCAGAACTTGCTGCAAGCTGGTTTCTCTCCAGAGCAGAAAACAGGCATGTCGACGGGCATCAGTGGATAGATCAAAACCTAAAAGTGCCTCTGAGAAGAGACACAGCCAAGGTGGAGGAACATTGAAAACTGCTTGTGTGAAGTGGACTGATGTGCCAATAGAGATGATGGAGGGGCAAAGCCCAAAGGGACTGCCTGACAGACCCAATGTCTGTTTAAAAAAAGCAAGGAAGGGGTGGAAAGGAAAAAAAGCACCTTTTTAGCCGTACGGCACAGTTTTCTTCAAAACTGTTATGTGCAATGTCCTATTCTTGAAGTGCACTGGTTTTAACAGTCATGTGAAGTCATTTGTATTTATTTCTATTTATTTATCTGTAGAACGATTTACATTTTTACCAGAAAATGTGTTGATCAATTGTGTCTTTTCACAAAAAACAAACACTGGGAAAATAAAGTGTGGAAACTGGAAATCTTTTGTCTTCAATGTGGCTACTTGTCGACGAATGACATAATTAAACGTACCCTAGTGACACAGATGAAACACTGGGTTCAAACAAAACAGTCAGGTAAAGTTGTGCAAACAATCAGACAGATGGTCCGGCCGAAAACAGAAATGCCAATGATTCACGGCGGCCATTTATGAAACAGTCCCATAAAGATCTTAGACAATGCAAACCCTGCTGTTTAGTGTCAACTACAAGAGTGTTGCTAGAAAACAGGAAGGATCAGAGAAGTTGTGAGAGGATTAACGTAATAGGAAGTGCTGTAAAGGTTTATCATGACTTCAGACACTGTTTGCACCTGCCATCAACTTTGGGTAATAAAAGTCAGTATGGCCACTACTGCGTGCAGCCGCAGCTGGTTGCTACCCAACAAATCACATAACAAAGGGATAACACAACCCCTCCTCCCTGTAGTCAGTTAGGTAATGTTTCTGATGGTGGGGATTGTATAATTCCCCACCACGGATTGGAAATATTGTTATGATTTACTTTGTTTTTTTAAAGAGTCTTGCTGAATGTTTGTGTATTCAGATGTCATCAGTGCAGAGTGGAGCCATTAACAGGTGGACAACAGCTGGCACCGAGTCCTGATGCATATGAACAAGTCATAGTGCCGCCTTCTTCTCCATAGTAACGTTTTGACATTTTCAACAACACACAGCATTGCCTGTCCGTAAAACTGAATAATGAACGTGCAGCATGGGTTATCCAACATCTAGAATAGTTCATTTCATTAGAGGAGATATTTAAAACCTTGCGGGAACAGCTCTTATACAGAGAACATGTGATAGAGAGGATCTGGCATTTGTCAATTTGGACCAAAAATGAGGTAAACTGTGAATACATAGGCTGTGTATTAGCCCTGCAGTCTTTTCATGTTACGGAAGAAGAAACAAGAACAAACTAAGATTTAGACATATCATGAGCATAAGGCTTTTATGTGAAGATATCTGTTTCTTGTGGAGTTGCTGATAAACTGTGCTGGACATCACGTATAATTTTGCTCAAGAAGAAAAATTAACATATTGAACAAACCAAACCCCAATGATCACACCGGGCTCAGAACGCAAGATCAAGGGACCGCTTCCAATGATAAGTCTTTGTAAACACACATAAAAGTGCATTCTGGACTTCCGCGATCAAAACCCTTCAATTCATGTGTCACTATACCATTTTTTTAAGTCCGTTTTCAGGTTTTATGTACAAAATGCATGGCCGTTGGTCGCGGATCAAAGGCTACTTAGTTTGAACAACCAGAAACTCAGTTTGGGGAGTAGCAAACGGGTGCTGTCCTTTTTAATTCACGTAAGTGCCAACCGTTTGATAATTAACCGTGAAGGAGAAATTAATTGCAGTTTGTGATTGGCCGGAATCATATGAGACAAACCGCGGTCAATCGAATGCACTTCACATACACAATGTGTACGTAGGGACCTTGATGAAAAGGATCAACCTGTTGACAGTTTACTTCATGCTACTTTTTTTGCTTTTTTTATGAAATCCATACATATAATTTTATTTTTAAAAAGGAAATTAAATATTTCTTAAAACAAAATTTGGGTTTAGCTGTAGAGTACTGCAGATTGAGTATTAAAGATGAACATTGCCAGTGGTGTGTTTATTTTATTGTTTGTCTATTACTTCCAACAGAATTTCTGTAACCTTTTTAAAAAGTGATCAAAAACACATGGGAAAAAGACCAACAGATTTAAATCAATAAAAAAAAGGAAATAAAACAATGACGTTAGTTAATGGATAATGAGTGGATTTAAGAATGAAATTGTTTTCACCACATCTATTATAAATTTAAGAAGATTCAACGTTGCTTGACACAGGAACATTCCTTTAAAAAATATATACAGACAAGTGCTATTCAAATCAGCTGAGAAGGACCTGGCTGCAGACAAGATGGGGTCTGACATCATTCCAGAAGCAGGAATTATGCAATTTATCCTAACCCTAATCTTAATCCATACCCTAACCCTGACACATTTGAAGAAAAAAATGTCTTCTTCATCAGGGAAAAACCATGGGGTTATCAATTAAAATAAAGTTTTGTTTCTACCGACATGAGGAAACGTCCAGTTCCAGTTGAGGACTTTTTAGTTCTGGACATTGATATCTACAACTAAGACCACGTGAATCAACTTAAGTTCTAAACCATTAAATAAAATCTTGGTCATCAGTATAAAATTATAAAATGTAGATGGATGAGTCATGAGGACATGTCAGCTCCAAAACGAAACAAAAACTTTTAAAGTCTAACTCTTTTGTAAAAACAAAAAAAATGTGAATCCCCTTATATAAACAATCATCGTTGACTAATTGAAAAAGTAATTGTTGACTACTGAAATAATTGTCAGTCACAGCCATAATGTCTTCCATCATCAGGAAAATGCCACAATAACATGTTAAAAACACCAAAAACACAATTTTCATTGGGGTTGGTCTTTAAAGTCTTTCTAATTCATTACCTTTTAAATCTTTACTTTACTTTATTTTATTTTAACCCTTTAGTCCCGGTAATGTTGCCAGTGTTATCAAAGCAAGACTTGCTCTTTGATATACCATAACTTCTTGACCATTTAAGTAATTAACAAGAATCAGCTGATTCTGTCGGAGAAAAAAATTGCTTTTTTTTTTTAGAATCAGCAGATTTACGTTGATTATGCCAGCACTTCACTGCTGTAAAGTGTTGATATCAGCCTTTCAAGTTGCTTTTCTCTTCTTCTGAATGCGCTGGAATTACATAAATTGCGTAAACAGTTACGATAGCCAAAAAAATAAGGCAGTATTGCCCATATGCAACTACTTTTGTTTTTCTCTTTCAACAAGAAATTGCAACAAACAAAAATATTCCTATAATACTTCAAATTAAACTTTAGTTCTATTGACATAAATGGTATCGACTCAAAATCATAAACCAAATGTAATATTTACCTGCACAAAAAACAATAGTGGGATTAAAAATCTGCCATATTTCCAAAAAATAATGAATGACTTTAACTAGAAAAATCTGATTTTAAAAAAGTTGGATTATTTACCAGCTTTACAATGAGGAAAATGTTTTATGCAGTGGACTCCTTGATGTTTTGCACAACTGTTGTTTCTGAAGCTGTCAGCTGTCATTGGATAAGGTAAATAATCTTTAGCATGAGAGTTCAGCTGCAACGAAAGCTGAAAACGAGTTTACAGCTAGTTTGCAAATAATTGTATTTTCATTTTTCTAGGTTTAAGACTTCCATCCTAACTATTCCTGTCTCATTTTAAAGGAAATAAACTGGATGTTGCTCAAAGCCTTTGACCTCTTTTCAGCCACATGTGAACAGATGTCATTGGGCCTCCTTTTCCATTGTCAAAAGCCCGCCGCACCACAGGAAGTGATCTTTTTCTTTAAGGGCTGGTTTCAGCCAGTTTTTTTCAGTCTGGTCTGATTAATATTAAAATGCAATTAAAGACCGCTCAAGTAAAGTGCAGTTAAACCTTCTGTGAAGACACAGGAAGAATAGGAATGAGGTACAAACTGGTAAATTTAGCTGGCATTTACCTGACCTAAGTCATCCAAAACTCCGCAAATACTATTTTTAGCATCATTTATGCTACACCATTTCTATAGTACAGTTTTTTTCTACTGTTACGAAACTGTATAAAGACTTGCTTTTTATCTCTTTAATCTGTCATTTTTATGTTTTTATTTCGATTGTATTAGCTCTTGTTTTTATTGACTATTTTTTACTAACGTGTTATAAAGCGTCTTTGCGTACCTTGTAAAGCGTTATAAAAATAAAATGTATTCTTATTATTAATATTAATGATTAAATACAAAAAAAATTTTATTAATATGCTTTGTATCCTACTATCAAGAGCTTTTTTTACATATTGTAAAAGTAAATCTGTTGTTTTTTTAAGCAAAATCCTTTTTACATTTTGATTTAAAAGGTAAGACTGCCCTCCAGTGGATAAAGTGGGTAACACAGGACATATACACGGCATTTGTCTTCTTTTTAAATTTAATTTAAATAAATCGGCTTTTTTAATTCCAAATCCTTTTTTTTTCAAATATCATTTCAATGAGAGCCTTTCCACTGGTCAAGATATAAGGAGAGATACATTTATCATGCATCATTGTTTTTGTTTTTTTAAAGCTACGTCTACTTCGAAAACCTGACGTTTTGCAAAAAGAAATAGTTAATGTGGTCACAGTGTTGATAATTTTAGACAGAAAATTAAAGAATGAAAATGATCAACAACAGCCGATCTAGAGACTCCTGGAAGGTCTACTCTGTCCTGCTGTTAAAATCCAAAATCCTAAAATTGTCTCTGCACTATATAACATTTTAACACTTATTGATTACTTCTGTTGCTATGACAACCATTAAATCATCAGCTGTTTCAAATTAAAAAAAAAATTATCTGCTGAACTCCTGAATTAAAGGTTGGAAACAAACTTTCTAAAAGTCAGACTTCCTCGAATTTGAAGAATTTTGTGAGTTTAAAAAGAACTCAAAGGACTCTTAATCAAATAAAATACATTTCACTGTTTTTTTTTTTAAACAGAAAGAAATAAACGCAGGTGTTTTGTCTTTATCTGTAAAGTTCTTTGTTTTGTCTCTTTTTGTGGATGTTTAGGAGCAAATTGTGATTTTTCTCTAGATTTTGTTAAAACAGTTGTGTTGCAGGTTCTGTGCTGATAGGAAATCTGAGTTTGACAGGATTCCTTCAATTGGACATGATCTCTTCCTGACAGCTAGCCGAGTCTGTCTGGGTCTTTCCATCACTAATCCAACTCCTCCCAGTTTCAGACCAAATTGCAACGTTTTGTTAATATGTTTGCTTTAGAGGAAACTGTCTTTTATGTTAACTAACTTAAACTCCAAGAAACCATTTTAATGCTAAATAAAGTATATCAGAATTAAAGTGTGACCAAATTGATCCAGTAAAAATATCAAAGCTCGCAGACTGCAGGGCTTAGACTGCTATTTAACTTCTTTACCACTAGATGTCACTAAAGCACTGCTTTGAACCAATGAAAACATTTTTGTTTGCTTTTTTTTCTTTTTCTTTATAAACATTAGTCCTCCCAACATGTTGTCCTGTTTGGACAAATATCCACATATAGTCTGTAACATTTAAGCATGTTGTAGATTTAACTTGATTTTATTCTGTTTAAAAAAAAAAAAGATCAACAAAGACTATAAGTCCCACACCAATCATATTTTGATCTAATATAAAAGTCTTCCCAGTAGCCTTTGAATCATGATTATCCATCTTAAGCCAAAATCATAAAACCTGTTTTGTTTTTAGAACAGTTTCTATATATATATATATTTATATAGATATATTACAGTTTATATATATATATATATGTATATATATAATAGTTCAATATTTAACAAACATGCAGGGACTACTGATGATTCTTCTCATTTAGAAATGTTAGAGTTGAAAGACTGTAGATGTTTTGATGTGTTTTTTAACATTTAGTTGTAAAATATTTTTCTCTGACTTGGCAGCCAACATTTACCTGGTATAAAACATGTAATATTCAGTATGATCCAAACTTCTATAACCCTAATGATGATACATAGTTTCCTAAAATATAATAAATAAATAAAAAATACACATTTCAGTTTTATTTTATTTTTTACATTTTTGTTAATGACAGAAAACTAGACTAGAATCAAGATTCAAGGTTTTATTGCCTTTTGCACATGCGGTACATCGGAATTTTTTTTTGGCAATCTCTCATGTCAGGGTACATTAAAAAGGACAAAAAAAAATAGAAAAAAGTTAACAGTCAAATTAGACAACAAAATTACAAGGTATATAAAAAATATAAATATGAGTAAATATGAATATGAACATTGCAGCGACCCAGTCTGTACAGAAGAATTATTGCACATATTATTGTTGTTTATTGCACTTAGTAGTGCGATTTCCCACACTGGGGAGCGCCATCTTGATGCCTAGACCTCAGTGTAGATAGGGTTCTTCATTACTATTACTATTATTATTCTTCATTACTCTGTGCTGTCCTGAGCTCTGTGGCCCTGAGATGAAAATAGGTGCAGCAGCCACACGCGGTCCCGCATGTGTCATCAAGGATGACCCTCTTGGCGATCATAAAGACAGACGGAAGTATATCTGGAGAGGACGACCCAGTGTGCACATTCTTTATCAACCCCCCCTGGGGGTCAGCCATGTGTGTGCATGTGCACCTCAGTGTGACCCCGACCTCCAAGAAGCTTCTTTTTCCAGAGTTCTTATCGCACAGACAGGTCTGTAATTTATCACTACGCTTTTAATGAAGTTATTAAGCTTCATTTAGCCTAATCACTAATTCTTGAATATCCATTAGGATAATGTGTCTAGTTGAATTAAATATGACTTGTTTTAAAAGTGAGAATGTTGTCGTTTTCTCTGCACGTCAGCAGAATTTACTGGGAGGAGGAGAGGATGAATTAGGAGGCAGAACATTAGGAGAGGATGAGAAGATGAGTAGGGGGGGCAGAGAGACAAGAGTGTGACAGCAGCGACATAATCGCACAAGCGTGGGAAATCTCCCGGTGTGGGTCCCTGGTGAGAAGAGGAGTTCTTTCTTGTGAATTCAGGCTCCTCTGGGTTTTCCATCCTCTGGATCCCATTCAGGCCACAGAAAAGCGGTCACACTTTCAATGTCTTCTTCTCGTCTCAAGTCTTTTTCTGCATAGAAATAGTTTTTGGAAAATTGCAATAATAGTGTAAAAAAGTTGTATTCCTTCTTTATTCTACAGTTTTGTCATTCCTTATGAGTAAATGAGAGGGCCCGATGAAAAATTTGTTTTTAACATGTTCTTGAGATATTTTTCTGATGATGAAGTAAAAAAAATAAGCAAACATTTGCATTTCTGATTATTTCTTGATTCAAATAGTTGGGAATCAGTAGCAGACAAAGAAATGCTGTTTGAAGAAATGTTTGTGGCACCGCTAAATAAAGGTTGGGGTTGTGAGGGGCTGTAAGCTAAGAGAGCCTGTAAACAGATGGATGATGGTAAGTGGGGCAGGCTTACTCCGGGCCAACAGTCCCACCCACAACTCAGTCAAATTTGGACATCATCCTCCGCTCTGCCACCACCTCCACTGTCTCCAGGTCCCGACCCACCACACAGCCTGCCCTCCTGATCAGACGATTCAGTTTTTTTATGTCCTTTTTGTTTGCGACCCCCCCCCCACCACCACCACCACCGCATAAGACAGGGCAGTTAAAACAAAAGACTGATAAAACACAAAACGGAGATCTGAGCAGACATTAAAAGAAGTGAGTCTTTTAATGTAATTACATGTTCAAAAACTCTCATGTGGACTCAGTTCTGTTGCAAACACTTTAATAACTGAAGCCAGATGTTTGCGCAATTATACAAAAAAAAAAAAAAACACCCTCACCCGCTCAGCGTTGAATGTCAAGCTATTTTTCCTCCCTCTTTTGTTGTTCTGCAAGGACTTAAAGTGTCAATGACTATTTGAGCGAGGTCAGACAGGAAATGTGAATGTCTGAACGTTCAAGGACGGATTGGGCAGCACTTATCCCAGCAGAGTTTGGATAGAGCCTAACTCTGATAAACTTCCTTTTATATTTGTTTTTTTAATGAAAACGGTTATGTAACGTGATGGAGGTCAACGGTCTGGAAAATTATAACACAATCTGCATCAGCAGACAGGAACAGCAGCTGAGGACACGTCAACAGGATCTGTCTTAAAAAAACGAAACAAGACAAAAGCTGTTTTCCATCCTTCTTTTTGCACAAAAGAGGGAATTATTAACCCCAAAACCTGCTGGATTATACAATATTTGTTTTGTTGTTGTTAAACACAAACAAATGTAATTGCATAATATCACATTAATTATGTAAAAAAACAACCAGCATCTGTCAGGGGAATCACATGTCTGAATTTTTTCCTCTTTTCACTACAAACCACATTTACTCTCATCTGCCTTCATTCTCATCAATCTGCCACTTAAAGAGTACAGAAAGCTGGAATGAATTCCCAAAATGTCAGACCTCATTTAAACCTCAAATTACTTTTTTGTGTTTGTGTACTTCAGTTTAGTACTTTGTGTACAATTTTCATGGAGCTGGGTTTGGTTTTGGGGTTTCTGTTTCTCAAAAGGGGCTGCACTGTGGGTTAGTGGTTCGCCTGACTGCAAGGAGGTCCTAGTTCAAATCCTTGCTGGGACCTTTCTGTGTGGAGTGTGGAGGTTCTCCCTGTTCCTATGTGGTTTTTCTTTAGCTTCATTCCACAGTCCCAAAAACATGCATCACAGATTAACTGATGAATCTAAATCGTCTCTTGGTGTGAATGTGTGTCAGTGCTGGTGTGGCCCTGCAAACACTGCAAAAATGAAATCTTAAGAAAATAAAAAGACCATTGCAAAAACCTTTTCAAAAACATTATCAGTAACGTTTTTCAAAAGGCAAAATAACCTTAGCTTAAATGGTCCAGGCAATTCAGGTGAGCTGTTCCACTCAAAGTTGGATCATCAGGACATATGTGGGCTAAAGCTATAAAGCTACATGACGGAATCAGGCTTTAGGCTGCAGCCATAGTTAGAAGCTGTAAACACAACAAAATTTCAGCTGTTGGAGTTTTTCTGAGTGTTTTAGAATTTGGTCAAAACAGAGTAATGCATTGTCAAGCATGACTGGTTGGTCTGTTGGTCTTGGTTGGTCCATTTCCAGCTATTTTTTTCTTGCGTCACATGTCATGTAAAAACAACCTGGCTGAAGCTTTACAATAAGCATTAATGACAGGACCGCTCTGCATCATTGTCCCCACAGTCCCAAAATCAAGCATGGTTTATGATCATACAATGTTAATTAATTTTATTAAATAATTAATTAATGTATGTAGAAAGTCTATTTTTTCTATATTTTTAATTTTTGTTTTTCTTCTTTTTTTTTTTTTGAGTAGTTATTTCTGACTGTTCCAGGTCATTTACCGATGGGAGGACTAATAAAAATATTTCTATTATGTTCAGGTGATCATAGTTTGGAAAGCAGAAGGTAAACAAATGATGACTATGACCACTTTTTAGCCACAGTCAGTGGAAAGTGCACCGTTTAGAAAAAGAGCTTTTTTTCCTGCCTGAGACAACATGCTTGTTTGAGTTCCCACATCTGAGTCCATTAGTGGCAAACACAGTAGCGCACACAGCAAGGGCTTCCATAAGTGACTAAGTGCTATGGCAGCCCTCAGCTTGAGGCTGCACTTGATGTTCTCCTGAGTGAATTCACAGGACTACTTTTTCTCACCAGATGATTGCTTTTGTTTCGTTGTCGCCTGATGTTTTACGACTAAATTTGAGGCTTTTCACTTTCATTTGTGGTTATAACTTAAAAAGAAAAAGAATAAACAAACACAGGCAATGTGACTCTATATCTCCAATTGGAGTGACTGCTGTTTTTGGTGTTTTTTTGTTGATTTTTTGATTAACCAATTAGAGGAACTGCTTCACCAAGACGTGCAGAGACTGGTCTCCGGGAGCCCCCTGCTTCAGTTCATTTCCTTTAAAAAAACAAAAAAACGACAACACTGAACGTTTAAATTTAAGAAAATTGTCCAACTCTTATGTCCTTAAATGAGCTACAGTAGTAGTTTTTGTGAAGAGACAGATTTTGAAAGTCCATTTTTCTTCAAAGTTTAGTTTTAATTTAACTTTAACCTCTCTTTGGAACTGGCCTTTAAGTTCTCTCGAAATATGTGTACTTTTGTACATTACAGTTATTCTTTATAGGAAAAAAAAAGGTTTCTGCAAGCTTTTAGAACATTTGCTAAAAAACTCAGACGTATGTGTCTGAGTCACTCTGGAAAATAAAAGAGGAGCCTGAATACTACAATACTACAACATTAAATTGCAGCTTTTTTACTGTTTTATCACACAAAGATTAAACCTATATCATCCTTCTCTTAAGCCATATATGTCCATGGATATGATATTATATTACCTTTGGCACATTAAAAAGTGATTTGTTTTATAAAATATTAGTAAGTAAGACAACTCAATCTCTGAGACACCGGCTTTCGCTCTTTGTGTGTGCCACCCATTTCATGAGTCGACTTCTGCAACAGCTTCCAAACAACGTCCAAACTTTTGCAAAGATAGATGTGCATATTGTGGAGCCTTACAAAAACATTTTGCCGATCACTGCTATAGGCTTACGGAGAAAGCGGGTGTTTGTCTTAGCCTCGGGGGCTGTGCAGGCAGCACAGACACTTCCTGGAAAGGGATATGTTCACTTATTTGTGTCACAATGTGAGAACCCGCTCGTTTTCGTGGATTGGGACGGGTTGGTGCTCAAAGTGAGATTTTTAGAGGAAAACTCAGAAAATGCGTGAATGGATCAAAATGCCACTTTGGGGTTTGTTTTCATGACGAATTATAATAAACTTCAAAGCTCAAAAAAGTAGATTTTGGATGACACAGGCCCTTTGAGGCTTTTAAGTGGGCCTTGTAGTACAGAAAATACGGTATGTTATCATCTTTTGTAAAGATTAAGAACGTTATGTTTTTCTTTTTTAAACCCGAGAGCACAGCATAACCAGAAATGACTAAAAAGGACATGTGCTACAGTCAATTTAACCATCCTCAGTGTTACATAAAAAGCAGGTCAACAATTGGTTCGTCTCCAGCATGCAGTGATGACCCTCAAACGGAAAATCCATTTTGCCTTTTGACAAAGAATGCAATTTATTTCTCCAAGGCTGGAATGCTAACGAACACCCCCGTCATGTCCGGGCCATCAGACCATCAGAGGCAGAAACTTCATAAGCCCAGAAAAAACAGTTTTTAGCTTTTCTCTGCCCCCTTGTTAGTGCAAGGTTACCCGGAAATAGCCTTTTAAAAACAAACAACTTAAAAAAAAAACAATTAATGGAGCTGTGGGAAACGCCATTTAATTTCCTCTCGTGGACTCTGCAGCAGAGCATCTGGGAAGAAGACACCTCTTCATCCAGCAAGCGTGATGGCTAAGGTTTAGCTAAAGTAACAGTTGCAACATGAAAGATATCATAACAATACTTTTTTTTATAATAAAATTTTAAATTCAAAGACAAAAAGTAAAATCTGTATAAAAAAGGTGCTATATATATATGTCAAAATAAATGCCTTTATCACAATTTATATTGCAGATGAAATCACACAGAATCATCAAACACTGTTTGTTTTCCTGTATTACGTAACTTGTCTGTACCTTTTTAGATTGATTTCCCCTCCCTTTTCTGTCATGGCTTGCATTGTGTGTCCTCTGATGTAACGCTGTTTCCTGCTTCCAATAAAAAAGAGGAAAAGGGATCAATTAGAGGAAACGTGTCATATTTAGCTGGAAGTAAAACCAGGAAATACACTATTTAAGGTGTATATTTGATTTTGAAACAATTGTGCAATTTAAATGGTGCAGAAAAAAACAAAATGATTCATCTAAGAGCATTTTTTTCTGTTCCGGAAAATAATCTAATTCTAGTTTTCCAATTAGAGCTTTTAAGGAAGTATTGTTTTCTCAATCTAAACTTTCTCTTCAGAACATGAGACATTCGAGCTGAGAACCTCTGGACCATTCTGGAATCAGTCAAAGGAAGTGGTCATCATAAATCTCTCTAACTCAAACTCCTTGCTGCACATTTTTGTCTTCATCTGATGCGGACGTTCACACATTCCCCTGCTGTGCATTTTTGCTTTGCAGTGTTTATCTCTGAGTAACCATTGTTGACCTTTGGCTACAAAATGTCAGAAAAATGGTGTGCTATCTGCACGATCTAAGCCACAGAGTCATAACAGAGTTCCGAGGTTTGTGCAGAGTCTGGAGCTCAGTGGTTTTTCGGCACTAACATCAGGCCGAGATTACGTTCCCCCTTCCGACTAAGGGGGAAAGAAAAGGGCGCCTGGTGCAGCAGCCCAGTTTTCATCCGCAGAAGACAGCAATCATGGGGAACAGAGAACACAGTTCTTGAGATGCAAATACTGAGTTCCTGTTTTTTGCAAAGGAACGATAAGTATCTGATTATCTGAGTTCAAAGTGTTCATTGTTCTCGGACTTTTAGTGAACTGAGACCAGTTGCTGCTTCGAGCAGGAACAACAAATACACGTGTTTAGTGAGGTCTGCAGCTTAGCATATGTCCTTGCTTTGATACTTTTGCACATGTTTCAGTCTCAGGAACCCATATATTATAATTTCTGATCCCAGACCTTAAAACAGTCTACCATTGATAGAAATTGAATGTTTTGGGTCTTTATTTAACTCTTTGGGCCTCATTTCTCTTAGAAAGCAGTATTTTATGGTGTTTTCTGCACCCTTTAGGCCTGTAAATTGAGCATAGGAGCTTCTGTCAGCGTGATAATCAAAGCACCTGGATGCCAACTGCTGCCAGTTTATTTGAACAGCAGTGCAGCCACGGCCCAGCGGCTGAGTACACAAGGGCCGTCCCTTCCTGAACTCTGGCTTCTTGTAAATGTGGTAATCAAAGCAAACCCTGTGAGGACGTGTGTGCTTGTCTTGACTGTGAAGGCGATGCTTCGTCTGTCACGAATAAACACAAAGAATTCAATTTTGTTTAAAGATTTGGAGTGCTCAGGGCAAACGGGGTTGTTTTCAGCCTGAAAACTGAAGTCATTCAAGAATCTGAAGAGACTGATGAGGATGAGGTCACAATAATGTTGCCAAGTCCTTCAGCAATGACAAAAAGGTCTCCATCAAAACATTCATAGATTTTCAGAACCTGCTGAATCCCATTTGGGGGTTGCTGGAGCCTATCCTACCTACTGGTGGGCAAAGGTGGGGTACACCCTTAACAGGGCAGGGCAAGTGTTATAGTTGTAATCAAGGATCATGTCATTGAATTAACACATTTTTAAAAGTTGAAAAACTGAAAGTGTGAGGATTGTACACACTTGTTTGCTGTGGAGTCCATGTTCTGTTGTTCTGAGTTGTCCCCCTGTCACATGAGCTTCAGGTTGATCATCACCCACAGCTGTCTTCATTTCAATTAATCAACATCAGAATATTTAAGTGTCTGGTTTGTTAATTCCTCTTCTGTTTTGTCGCTCTTTTTTTCTCGTGATTTAAAACCTAGGAGGAAACAGTGCAGCCACATGTAGCTGTCATTTTACAAATGCTTGTTCTAGATGCTGACTGACTGATGACAAAAAAGTATCTGATCATCTCTGAGGTGTTTTTAATTTTATATTTACATCTTTGTATTGTTTTTTATTGTGAATACATTTTATTTTTAAAAATGTAAAGTTTTGTTAAAAAAATTTGGTTCTAATTAGTCACCTGATTTAAATGAATTTTACATGTGACTTTGTTGGCAGCACATATGGGTGAAACATAAAGGTTTTTAAATATAAAAATGAAATATGGTGTTAAACTTGGCATTACAACTGACCCCTGGTCGCTAAATGTACAAGCTTCTATAACACTATCGATTACGAGTTGATTGGTTTTTAAAAATAAATTGGTAATGTCAATAAAACAAAGCAATTTGTTTAGGGCATATAGCCTAAAAATTGTGCTTTTGTGTCTACCCTTGTGCACTTCCTTTAATTCTTGTCTATTTGTTTATTGTGCCACCATTCCCTTACTAAAAACTAGTAATGTGTGTACTACAAGTATCCTTTGTCTATCTATATGTCCATATCTTGAACTATTTATATATTAAAATGTTCCAATTTAATCTGAAGTGTTCAGTTAGGATACTTTCCTATACCCCATGTACATGGTCTATAGTATACTTGCTAAATGTATACTGTATATACTCAATAGAATAAACTTAAAATGAACTACTTTTTGCTAAGCTTTGTAAAAGATATCTGCTCAACTCAATGTTTTTTTTTACCTGGTTGTCCTTGTTCTTAAAAACAAGTCTAAATCATCACTCTCCTACCACTATTTGTGGTTTGTTTTGAAAATAATACTCAGTTAGTAACTCTCAACATTTTGACTTGTAAAATTTTACATTAGGTGCGTTTCTGAGTCTGAGATGTTTGTGTAAATCAAATTTTTTTTTCTATTATTATTTTGAAACACATGCTTTTGATTACATTTTTATAATACATTTATAATAAAAAACCTTTAGTCAAATATCTTTATTTACTTTAAAAAGCCATTTAGATTATGTATTTTTTATCAGTTTATGGTTCAATGAATAAAACTGACATGGGTTTAGTTTGATACTTCAGTCACTTATGACGACACATTCTGCAGCTAAGCAATTGGCAAGTCTGTGTTAAATGCCTGCAGCACAATCAGCAACAGAACCTGTACTTTGGGAAACTGTGAAGCCTACAAGCTGATCATTTTTATTGGTTAAATTCTTGTAATCACAAGCAAAAGTACATACCAGGCTTATTTGGCAAGCTTTTTTTCGATCAGTTGAATGTTCTTTTGAACCCGTCAAAGTTTATTTGTTCATCAGCAACACTAAACTCTGTGAAATTAGAATTTTCCAGGGATCTTTTTGGCTCATGCAACTGGATTTTCTTATCTTGTGGGCTTCATCCTCATTGCACAATTGACTGTTTACTTTCAATGTTCTGTACAGACTTTAAATCAACTAAAACTCACGTTTCTCATAAATTAGAACTAAACATTGAATGGGATCCTGATCTTTGCAAGAAAAGGGGTTTTTTTGTGCTACCTTCATTAATGCATTTAAGAGAACTACACTTTTATCTTCCAAACACATCTGACAGAACGTTTTCCTATGTTCATATGTCACTCTGATGAGAGTTCAAACAAGGGAAAAGTTGTTGTCCAAAACCCACTGGATCCAACATCACCTCCAGGTCGGGAGAAAAAAGGTGATCTGTTGACCAAAATGTTCCACAAGTCACTACAACAACAATATGACCTCTTCTTTGCCTGGTTTAAGCTAGCATGGCCCTCTACAGACCCACTGCCCCCACAAGCTGTATTTACACACCTCCATACGCTAAGTGAATCAGGTGACCTGTGAGCACAGCTCAGTGAACCCCGGAAGAGTTACAGGGCCAAACGGAGTAACTATCAAAGGCCTCAAAGCCTGTACCTCGCAGCTCTCCATAGTCTCCACTCAGATCGGAAACCTCTCCCTGCTGCATGTCAACACCTCCTGCCTCAAATCAGCCTTCTGTCCCAACAAACTAAAACAGCTTCAAGGGCTTTTAGACGTATTTCCTCAATCTCAGTGGTCGTGAAATGCTTTTTAACCCTATATGTCTGCATTCAAAGCAAACAGATCCATCAGCTATGCAGAAGGTACACCACTGTATATCACTCTGACTTTGGCAAGAATTGTATAGCAAAAGCACATCACTAAGAGAAACTGGGGCTTCTGTGAAAATGCTTTTTATTGACTTTATCACAGTCATGCCTGATCTACTGGTGGGACAAGTGGCCACCCTGGTCCCCCACCTGTGCCTGGATTAAGGAATTTCCTACCAACTGTTTACAGACAGGAGCATAGACCACCATAAGTCATCCACCATAATGCTCAGTGTTGGATCCCTACAAGGTTTGTGGTGAGTCTGCTCCAGTTCCCCATGTAAACTAATGACTGCGCCTCCACCTATCTATGATTATATATGCAGACGACTCCACCCTAGAATGACTCATAACGGACACCGATGAGTCTGTTTACACAGATGAGGTGCAGCAGCTGGTAGAAGGTAGGAACAAAAACAACTTGCTCCTCATCATCAATGTGACCAAGAAGGTAATCATAAACAGGAGACACAACAACATCACTGCTCCACTGCACATTCACACCTGAGTATAGAGAATTTCCATCCATCTACCCATCAATCCATTTTCTGAATCTTCTGAATCCCTTTGGAGATCACAGGGTTACTGGAGCCTGTCCGAGCTACTGTTGAGTAAAGGCGGGGTACACTCTTGACAGGTCAGCCGCTAGACTAAAAAGAATTTCCATTTATAAATAGAAATTTACATCTCTAAGGACTTCCAATGGACAGTTTAACAGCTTAGAAGACCCAGCAGCAATGCCACTTCCTAAGAGTTCTTGGGAGAAAAAGACTGGATGACAAGCTGCTGGTAACTATAGAGTGTGCTGGGTTTATCTGTAAGAGGATGGACATCATTGCCAGATCTTGCTGCCTCATCGGTGCCAAAAACAATTGCGACCAACCACCACCACCCTACTGACCTCCATTTAATCTTGAAAGGTAAATCATAATGATCAAATAGATAATAACAATATACTGAAAATCTGCATACTTCATACCGTAAATCATTGATGCTTCATGAATCACATAAATCTAGGAATCTAGTACATTAGCGCAACATATACATTTTTTCTAGGATTATCATAGCATAAAAAACATGCCAACAAGTCAGCTAAACTCTATATCACTTCAAATCACTAAATCTATTGAATTCTTCATCATCTGTGTTGCTTTGAAACAACAATTTCAAACTCTGCGTGAGACTGAGTGACGCTTCGTCTTCTGTGTTGCTATTAGTAGCAAATACAGATACATACACCTGCAGTGCCCTCTAGTGGTTACTGTTTATTATTATTTATTTTTATTGCATCTAATTTGCACCTGAGTAAAAGTCGCACCCCCTTTCAAACTACGCAAAAAATCATATCCCTATTAATACGGTAACAGAAGATTGGTTTCCTTACCGTGGGACATTGGGATATTGATAACTCTTCTTGAACCCAATTAACCTCCTCCCTTCTAACACACAATCATCATCCCTATACCACAATCTTCTCCAAATAAAAACTCTTTAAGTTTTGTTTCTTTTAATCTTATGATTACAAAGCTAGAATGTTTTATTAATTTATTGCTAAAAATAATTTTGCAACACATAGAGATATCATGACATCAATAAAATAGATCCTTTATGACAGTGTTTGTCTGAAGAGTTTTTGTTTTTCATAAACGTACAACCGCAAAGCGGCAGCCCTATATATAAAAAGAAAAGTAAACTTGTTGCTAAAAATGTTTTTTCTTATTAAATCATCTGGAAATGTAGACCTCGGAGGGTTTATAAATTAAACACCTATCCTCTAAAAAAGCCTTTTTTGTGAGAATACATTTGCTGGGCAACATGAACTACATGTTCACTGAATGAACTGATGGTGAACATTAAGTATTGACATTACCTGTGGGAATGATGCCTCATTTGAGCCGCAAATTTTCCACTTGATGCAAAACACACATTGTTGTGAGAGTTAATGAAATGGCTAAAAATCCTCTCCTGCCAAATCCAAACGTAACATGACCAGGGGGGTATTCCAGAAAGCAGGTTATGGTAGCTCCCACGGTAAGTTTGAAGCTAAGGAAGCGGATAACCTCAGCTTTCGGTTCCTAAAATGGAGGTTTGTTTCAGGGTATGTCAAGTTGCCATAGCAACTCATGCACTGAACATAACCTGGAGCTGGTGTAGGCGAAGGTTAGTTGTTTTCAGACAGGTGAAGCAGCATGGCGGGTCCATTTGAAGATGGTTAAGTGGATGAAGAAGCTCACATAATATTTTTCCACCGTGAGAGGGTGAATAAGACCACGTATCCATGTTATAAAGATAAACTTTTTTACATTGATCTAACTTAATTATTTGCTTCAGTTAAGATAAATCATTTTCTGGAGTTCAGCCAACTTAAAAATAACACGTAGTTATCAGGCAGTTAGTTTACTTTCAGTCAAATTAATTCAATTATATAGGTGTAACTTTGGTGCTGCTATTAGATTGGCAGTGCATGGAATTGTGGGATACCATTCCATTCCCTTTGCCTGTCTGGACGGATTTGAATTTAGGTGTGGGTTTTTGACCAAATGTGGTTAGTTTTTTAGCTGTTTTACTGTGTTTTGTCAAGTTATTTTGTCCTACTATGTTTCATTCTCTCTGCACCATGAGTGAGAGGAAGGGAGGGAATGATCAGGTTATTTAGCACCCTTAGTGCATAATTTTAATATAAGCACTGAAGTTAAAGTCAATGGCATATTAAAAACTCTGTGTTTCATGTTGCTAATTCACATTGAAGTATTCATTTTGATGATATAAGAATGAAAATATCTGCGACCTCAAACATAAACATATGAGAGTTCAAGAAGTAGAATAAATTAAGATAGAAAAACGTTTAATTAAATTGCAGTAAAATGACATTTAGATAAATAAATATGTAAATTTGAGTTGTATAAACACGTTTAAGTTGGATAAACAGAAGAAATTAGGTTGAATTAACCTAACTCAGTTACTTGTTACCAATTGAATAAATTAATTTAAGTTTGATAAGTTGGAGAAGTTGTATATCTACATGCGTCACAATGAAAATGGAAATTAGATAGAAACTCGTGTTTACTTTGTCCGTTATTTTTCTCCAAGCAGAAACTCTGTCTTTTGCTGATGCAGCCGTATTACTTTGTGGATGGGCGTATAATCTCCATACACCGTCACAAAAATCTCCAACTCCGTCTCACTGAAGTATAGCGCTCTCTGTTTTTCTCCACCCATTTGCATGATGACTCCGGAAATCGGGGATCCATTGAAAATGCCTTTATGTACTTGCCGTGCACGCGCATTTACCCAGGGTACCGAGTCGAGCGTAATTACACTAACTCATATCCGGTCTTTTGGAACCGACATAGTAAGCAAGTTCAGGCGGACCTCAGCCAGAGTTCAGGGTTCTGGTATACCTCCCCAGTGTTGTTAAGGAACATTAAATCGACATGTATGTTTTCTGTTTAGCTATTTTACTAGCATATTTTCTTTCTTTTTTTTAGTTCTTCTTACAATTAATTTTGGAAGTGTATCTTTTTATCAACACTTACAAAAAGAGGATCTATTATTTTCTAACGGCAGCCACTTCTGGACCCATAAAAAAATCACTGAACTAGATTGTATTACACATGTTTTTGTTTATTTCAGTTTAATCAGCAGAGAGCCAATGCCTTGGAAGACCTGAACTAATTCAACTGGATTTGCATAACTATGTATGTTTTCTCTGCACTAAAGATTTTATAACTGAAAGACTGATTGAACTAATTTATAAATAATGGTATTAAGACATGTTGTACATAGAAAAATGTTGACCTGATCCTAAAATCAGCTTTTTATAGTCTATTGTTTTAATTAAAGTGATGTGTGTAGATACAGTGGGGCAAAAAAGTATTTAGTCAGCCACCAGTTGTGTAGGTTCTCCCACTTAAAAAAATGAGAGAGGCCTGTAATTTTCATCATGGGTATACCTCAACTATGAGAGACAAAATGAGAAAAAAACTGATCCGTATAAAGGAAAGAATGAATGGGGCCATGTATCATCAGATTTTGAGGGAAACCTCCTTCCATCAGCAAGGGCATTGAAGATGAAATGTGGGTCTTTCAGCATGACAATCATCCCAAACACACTGCTTGGGTTATGACGGAGTGACTTCGTAAGAAGCATTTCAAGGTCCTGGAGTGGCCTAGCCAGAATCCAGATCTCAACCCCATAGAAAATCTTTGGAGGGAGTTGAAAGTGCACGTTGCCCAGTGACAGCACCAAAACATCACTGCTCTAGAGGAGATCTGCATGGAGGAATTGGCCAAAATACCAGATACAGTTTGTGAAAACCTTGTGAAGACTTACACAAAACATTTGACTGCTCTCATTGTCATCAAAGGGTATATAACTAAGTATGGAGTTGAACTTATGTTACTGACCAAATACTAATTTCCAGCCTAATTTACAAATAACTTCTTTAAATATCAGACAACGTGATTTTCCAGGTTTTTTTTTTCTTTTTTTTGCTCATTTAGTCTCTCATAGTTAAGGTAAACCTATGATGAAAATTACAGCCCTCTCTCATCTTTTTAAGTTGTAGAACCTGCTCATCTGGTGCCTAACTAAACATTTTTTTCCCCACTGAGTTCATAATTCAATTCATTCATTCATTTTCTAATTCTGTATTTTATTTTTTTTTATTTTGAGATCTTCTTAGGGCATTTTGTATCTTTTTGAGGTTTTTTTTTTTACTGTTATTGTGAAAACAATATTCTCCTTGCAGTCCTTGACTGCTGTTGGCCATAATAAAAAGATCTGCTGTTACATAAACGGAAAAAAAATAAAGTTTTAGAGGAAAATAGCAGTTTGAAGTGTCAGCTTGCTTTGTTTTTGATCATCCATCACAGATGAAATCTGGACATGCCCTAAAATTTGTCCAGGCCACGTTAAACACATATGTAAACACTTGACTAGCTTTTAAATCTGTTTAGCAGGAGTCTGGCGTTCATCAATGAAAGTAAATCTGACACTGGAGCTGCAAACCTGCAGTTTCTAAAATCAGCTCTGGTCTTCTTAAACTGAAGGTAAAAGTAATCAAATGTAATTGATTTAGATGTATTTCTTGTCTCCTGAAATGCATTAAAAAAAAAGAAACCATTTACATGCCATTTTATTAAACGCCTGCGCCCAGTGCTTTCTTGGCTGCTAATAACTGGAGAAGGGTTATTGTTATGGTTAGAGTAATACATGCGACTAACTTTGACTGTTTTCTGGATAGATATTTTTATTGTTGTGGCACTAGAGAAGCCAGTGGTGAAAATCTGGTTCAAATTAGAGCTATAACAGAATAATAAAATGTACAACGATTGTAAACCCAATGATGGCTGTAAGATCAGTGTTCTAATTAAAACCCTTTAAAGCCAACAACCAGCATATCCTTCATCAGGCAGGCCTCTCATCTGCTGCTGCTGCACACATTCCAGTCTGATTGGCTTAGCTGCTGGCCCACAGCCCAAAGGGCGTCTGTATAAAACTCCTTCTGGGCTGAAAGCCGAAGTCAGAAAGCAGAAGAAACTCACAGAGACTCACAGCTGGCAAGCAGGAAAACTGAAATCACTCTTGAACATCGCAACTTGAACGCTTTGGAAAAATGTGTAAAGGATTAGCTGCATTACCTCAGACCTGCAGGGAAAGGTGAGAATGATGACACTGTGCTATGTTTTACCTGTCTTGTCTGATCTGAACTTTATATAGAAGTTATAGAACTTTATATAGAAGAGAAAGTGTTCTTTATTTTTAGTTATAGTCAAGTGGAAGTTTATTTTACTATTATGCTTTATCAACAGAGACTTTTTATTTGAATTTTGATTTTTTTTCTTTTAATTTTAAGTAGCAGTTTACATTCTGTTTGTTCAGTTATGGACAAAATGCATTAAATCAAAAAAGGTCACAAAAGTTTTAATCTACAGACACTAAAGGAAGATATTTAATTAAGAGATTAAACTCCTGATTATTATTTTTTTCAATGTAGCAATTTTTTCAAAATAAAAGTATTCAACCCGCAGAATTTTGGACTTTTATCATGTGTTCTTGTTTCCCACCTAGGGCTAAAGAGATCAAGACAAAATTGGGAGTTTTTCTGAACAAGCCGGAAAATGCCATCGACCTCATCATCCCTTACCCTGAGAAGACTGAGAAGAAGCCGGAGAAGCTTCAGAAGTGAGTGTATCATCCAAAGAGACAAATAATCAGACAGGCAAAGGAAAAGTGGTAGAATTGCGGCGATGCAAAGATCAAAGTAGGCCAGTGGCCTCCACAGACACACAACAGACGCACCTAAAGACCGCCTGGAGACCCATTTTTCAAAAGGATATTAAACTGTTACCTTCGGGTAACCCCTAAATCACGATGCATTCTAGTCGGAGAGCAAAGAGAGCTCAAGCTGAGGCTGTGCTATTTGTTTTTCTTACTTTTAAGTTCTTTTGTATGTAGTTTGGCTCAGCAACAGGTCACAGGAGCTGCAGCCCTCCCACCTGCAGCTCCGAATCCCATCTCTGTTACCTGTAAATGTGGAAGCTTGAGGTGTTGACCTTGTGAACTAGGGTTAATTTTCACTAATAATCAAACTGAAAGAAAGAAAAAAAGAAAATGTTGGAAAATGTTTTTGTAATTTATAAATGAAAATTAACAACACCCCTTTCAGGTCAGTGAAATTCCCTTCTATGAACAATTTTAGATAAAATCTTTGGCGAAGCTAGAACATTTTATACTTGGGGGGTGGTAAGAAGGGGGCAGAAAACTTTGAAAGGGTGACAAATGAGAACTGCGGATTGGAAGAATTAAAAAATATACATTTATAATAGCTTTATTATTGATGATTTATTGTTAGGTTTTCCACACAAAAAAATTCTCTCTTGCCATAGCATGGGAAAAGCGCAGATTTTGGCTAAGGCCAGGGTGCTGACGGCCCCCATAGGCAAGCATATAGTACAGGGGTGTCGCAAATAATTTGAGGGGCTCAGAATTTTATTTAAAAAAAACTCCATTTAGATATTTTTTTTTTGCTATGTTTTAAGAAACTGGATTGATGGTTTCTTAATCTTTGTCAATAATTGACTCAAAAATTGGGGGGCAAAGCTTTTTGCCGGGGGGGGGGGGCTGCCCCCCCTTTTCCCCTCATAGCTCCACCCCTGGATACAATAAAAGTAAAAGCTTTCCAGGATTAGATAAATAGGAGAAACGACAATATTTCTTATACCAATATGCTACCACTTCACTTGATTGTCTTTTGTTGAGCAACAAATATATATGTTGACATTTCTTAAAAAGATTTTCTTGTGATTATTTTGTTTGTGTAGGCCTACCCATGAAGAGGCTGCTCAGTGGCGTGAGAGTCTGGACCGGGTTCTGAATAACAGCTGTAGGTCTTGTTCTCTTTTTTTATATTCATGCACTTGCTCAGTGTTCTTCTTCCAAAAACCACAAACCATCAGTTCCCAAAAGGAGCTCAAAAATTCAGTCTGAAAAATAAGGAACATTTTCTGATCGAAAGTGATGTGAGACAACGCAAAATGTGTAGTTTGAAAATCTTCAAAAGTACAACATAGGATGGGCAGAACTGCATGACTAATCCTTTTGGGAATAGTTCTGGTAACCTCTCTGTATGTCTGTAATCCATGAGTGTTCTTGACTTCTTCCTTTGTTGTTCAAATGTACACACGTGTTGATGTAGTTCCTTTTTTTTTTTTTTTTTGGATGCCTGATCTGATTACATGGAATATCAGCTGCTGGGAGCACTGCCAGCAGCCTTGAAAGCTTTCTGATTGTGAATAATCTTTGTCACTGTACATTGACGGACTCCAAATTGTTTGGACATGGCCCCGCAGCCTTTCTTAGATTAATGGACATCCACAGTGATGGTCTCCGCTGATGTTTTTTTCTCCTGCCTGGCATAAAAACGCTGCTTTTATGGAGCTGGTATGTAGGCAGCAGGGCATCACTGCTGTTTGCCCTAAAATCCATTCATTTTTACTCACTTTTGCCCCAAAGCTAGCTAAGCAATGAGAAAGAAAGATGTATTTAAAAGTTATTTATCTAACTTGTGTTTTGTTTTTGCTTCAATCAGGTAAAAACAAATTATTTCTTTTATTCCTCAAAAACCCTGGAAAAGTGCATTTAGTGAAGATAATTGGGTGTTTTTTTAATCTGTTTTGACATCCTTTCCTATTTAAACTCTTATTCTAACTCTAAACTCTTATTTCCCACAACCTTCAAGAACAATTTTGTCAACAAAGCCATGGAATGCAGTAATTCAGTCTCTGTGGCTTATTCTGTCGATTTGTAACTGGGATACAGAAACAACGCTTACACCATCATTACTTCATACAGTCTGAAGCTGTGGTGTCCATTATGCTAGCAGTGTTAGTGTCAGATCCAAATGCCGACTATCCGCTTATTATGCTACAGACGCACCAGGGATGTAACGCACTTTCAAGAACGCATGTTTAGCCCACGGTGTTCACACTTGACAAGCAGAGACAGGCTTCTTTTTCATTTTCTACTGTTTACCAGCACATCTCCACCCCCTACAGCTCAAGGGGCATGATGTGAAGTGACAAACCAGTGTAAATCTTGCGAATCTTGCTCCTGGCTTTCTCGTTTACAGCTCTATTCTGATATATGACATACTTGGTGTCAAATAATTCCAGCTGGGCACAAACTGCAATTATTAATTTCTCTTCCAAATACAAAATGATTGGCACTTCCTTGACTACCGTTTAAATTTGACACGTCACTACCAAATCCTAGTCCCTGAGTGGTCAAAGTTCAACCTGGTCTAACTTTATTAGCTCCACTCTACTAATAAGTGACTTATGTCCCGGCAGTGCACGGAGACACACACACAGCTGTCAGTGACCGGCTGCTTTACGTGCACAGTGAAGCCTCTTCTCTGCAGAGCTCAGTGGGTGGCAAAAGACCTTCCTAAGTGGCTCCTTCAGCTACAACAGACATGTTTGTCTTGTGTTTGCATGCTTTGATTAATGCTTGTATGCATCTGTGCGTGTACACCGGACCGTAAAGGTTGTGTGTGTTGTGGTAACATCTCTAAGGAGAAGTCTAAATGGTTCCATCTGAGTTGATTCATAGCTCTGCTGCTGCTAAAGACTGATTGTCCAGATTCTGGAACATCTGGTACTTCTCTCTAAATAGATCTGTTTTAAAAATATTTCCAATTGCCTTTTAATAATCATTACACTGTTTTACATACAATGAAAATAGATGCATAATTTTCCAAGACATATTCTACAGAGCGACAGGAGTTCATTCAAAATTCACCTCTAAGTTGTGTGATGGACAGTTGGCATGGAGTAAGCCCGTATTTCCCATCATCCATCTATTTACACTCACTCCCGCTAGCTTAAAGCCCCTCACAACACCACACCTAACATTACCGGTCCAGCAAAAATGGTGAGCAATATTGGAGCTATACAGTTTTGAGCCAGATACCAGCTCAGAAGAGGAAAATTGAGAATGGAGTGGAGCAGGGAGCTCCTACAAGCCTTTTTCATTGGCATTTTTCCATCTGTTCCTGATTCACAACCATATAAATAGAGAAATATTTAGTAAAAGATGAATTTTCTTTATACATGTCCTCAGTTATGAGAAAAATTACCACAATGCCATTTTAAAAACACCAAAAACATGATTATTACCAGAGCAGGTCTTCAATTTCTGGAAACTGTCCCCACTTGTGTTGCTTTTAATGCAACATATTACATAAAATGACAGGAAACACCATTGTAACCGTTTTTATGACACACATTTGGGTTTTCTTTGTTTGTTTGTTTTTTGTTGAAATTTGAAACCACAGACAAATGTGTCCCCACAAAAAAAAAAAAACATTTGAGCATAAAAGGTGTGTGAATGAGTGTCCGCATTTTGTGTGTCCTTGTACTAAAGGTTTGTTTGAAAAAAAAGAACTTGAGCTTGATTACAGCTACATGCTATTTTGATCCAGGCTAGCCCATTTAGATGGAAGATAAAGCCTGAAGCCAGCCCAGAGCTCTTATCATCTGCAACACATGCTTTTCAGACAATTGCAGCTCTCACAAGCATTGTGTTCAACTACAATACCCTTGACTGAAGTGTGTGGCCTTTGTTATGTTTAAACATTTTCATACAAGTTTTTTGTCTATTTCACGTAAATAGATTGTTTTTGAAATGCAAAACGCATCCCAATAATTAGTGTTTTTTTACAAGGGTCACTATTTGTTTTATTTCATTTTTTTTTATTTCAAACATTGTTCGGCGTTCTTTAAAAAGAGAAGGAAAAACATTACATATAAGCGCTCACACTTTCTACAGCAACAATCTTCTGTAATTTAGACCTCAGTTTAGAGAAAGTTTCCACTACTTTACCTCTGAAAATCACATGCGACCTTTTCAAACCAGATCTGCGCAACAATGCCAACTCCATAAATCAATTGAGGGCCTTCTTGATGTCAGTTATGTAAATGTTTCACTGCAGCTTAGTTCAAACCTGAGTCAACTGTAATGGAAATATGCTCCTGCTGACATTCGGTTTCTGGTGTTCGTGAGGCAGTAGAGCTAACCCGAATGACACATCAAGATGTTTGGGCTGTGACTTGCATGTTGTGGACAGGTTTTATATGGATTAGAGCCATTTTTATAAATAGAAATTGTCATTTAATTCATCTATCGGGACAATTTACTGGGTGAAAGGTGGTAAAGTACGTCAGTAATTGTTTCTCATCCATAAATTCATTGTGTTTTTATGAAGTCAAAGCAGATTTGTACTAACAGGATACATTTTCATTCAGTGTCTGTGATTTCCTTTTAAATTTGATTGTATGCATGTTGACTGCAAATAGAGAACAATATAAATTTCCTGCATCTCTGAAAAGTTCTTCAAACATATTTTCCTCTCACATCCTCTTCTTTAGATGGTCTGACTGCTTTCCGCAGCTTCCTGCAGTCTGAGTTCAGTGATGAGAACATCGAGTTCTGGATGGCCTGTGAGGACTTCAAGAAGACCAAAAACCCAGTGAAAATGGCAGCCAAGGCCAAGAAGATCTATGAGGACTTCATCCAGTCTGAGGGACCCAGAGAGGTCAGATATTTCTCTTTTTTTTCAAATCATTTTCATTTACTGTGTTTTCACACAGGCGAGCAGACACTTTTAATAGGAATGCCGAAACAGCTTTCCATGGCTCAATTTGCTTCATGATTGAATGGGCTGAACGCTGTGAAAGCATTGGATGTTTAAAGCATTGGTTCATTTCAAGGGAGAACCCTAGTCCCAAAAAAAAAGTCACCAAAACTTGTATTAATTAAATATAATTGTACACGTGAAACTTTTATTAGCAGCAGTTGATGAATATTATGTATTAAGATATTGGCGTGTGGGAAAAACTGTAACAATCAATCCAGATTTGGATTGATTGTGACCAGAAATGTCCTGGTTTTTGGCCATTGAATGCAGCTTTCTTTTATTTTGAAGTCAAAGGCTCTTCTTCTATTCCTCACTGGCTCTTTTGCACACAAAAAAAACTTTCCAAATATGAATTTGTTAGCTTTGCTAGATTTGGGCTTTTAATCTAGCAGTCCATGCTACTGCTTTAAGACAGTAGTGGATGTATTTTCGACATGTGACCGAGCATCTTTACATGCATCAAGAATAAGTCAGATATGCTGGGGAGAATCCTGTAGTTTTCCAAAATAAAACGTCTTTCAGAATCTATTTATCCATCGTCCTCCGCTTACCTGGGACCGGGTCGCGGGGGGAGCAGTCTAAGCAATGATTTCCAGACTTCCCTCTCCCCAGCCACTTCCTCCAGCTCGTCTGGGGGGACCCAGAGGCGTTCCCAGGCCAGCCGAGAGATGTAGTTCTCTCCACCCTGTCCTGGGTCTTCCCCGGGGCCTCTGTCCAGTGGGACATGCCCGGAACACCTCCCCAGGGAGGCGTCCAGGAGGCCTCCGGACTATATGCCCGAGCCACCTCAACTGGCTCCTTTCGATGTGGAGGAGAAGTGTTTATACTCTAAGCCCTCCGTGGGTGACCGAGCTTCTCACCCTATCTCTAAGGGAGCACCCAGCCACCCTACGGAGGAAGCTCATTTCAGCCGCTTGTATTTGGGACCTCGTTCTTTCGGTCATGACCCAAAGCACATGACCATAGGTGACCATAGATAAAGGGCAGCCCTGCCGGAGTCCAACATGCACTGGGAACAAGTCTGACTTACTCCCGGCTATGCGAACCAAGCTCTTGCTCCGGTCATACAAAGACCGGGCAGCCCTCAGTAAGGCTTCCCGGATCCCATACTCCCAGATGATCCAGGACAGAAACCGCACTGTTGTTCCTGGATCTGAGGTTCAACTATCGGACGGACTCTCCTCTCCAGTACCCTGGCATAGACTTTCCCAGGGAGGCTGAGGAGTGTGATTCCCCGGTAGTTGGAACTTAAAAAGGGGAACCACCACCCCTGTCTGCCAATCCAGTGGTACAGTTCCTGACTACCATGCGATTCTGCAGACACATGTCAGCCAAGACACTCCCACAGCATCCAGAGACTTGAGGTACTCAGGGCGGACTTCGTCTACTCCCGGAGCCTTGCCACCGTGGAGCTCATTGACTACCTCAGTGACTTCAGCTTTGGTGATAGACAGCCTCATCCCAAAGTGCTCATTCTCTGCTTGTCAGTGGGATTGAGAAGTTCCTCGAAGTATTCCTTCCAGCGCCCGACAATATCTCCAGTCGAAGTCAACAGCTCCCCACCTTCATGAGAACGGTGCCTGCAGAGAACTGCTTTCCCCTCCTGAGGCGCCGGACGGTTTGCCAGAATCTCTTCAAGGCCAACCGATAGTCCTTTTCCATTATTTACAAATAAAACAGAAAACGTGTTTTTTTCTCTGTGGCCTGGTACCAACTGTCCCATGAACCGGTACTGGTCGGTGGCTCAGGGGTTGGGGACCACTGCTCTGAAGTACAACACTTCCTGTCTTGACATCCTAGCTAAAGCATGTTTGCAATCAATACATATTTTATCCATTTTTCTGACTGACACTCAGTGCTTATGCTGTGGTCACATCCCTTTTTGGATTTCTTTGCTCAGTGATCCACCAGATTGTTAATCTGCATTGACATTGTTGCTGAACTGCACCAGGATTCACCTTTAAATAGCTAAAACCCTAATTTTTTTGTCAGACCTGAGTTTGCTTATTTTGTCCACACTCAATTCAGATAACAACTAATCTCCACTAAACAAAGCAGATCATAAGAAAATGATCTCTGGTGTGGATCAAACATGTATAAAAGTGCCCTGATTAAAATTTGTTTTCAAATGGCTTTACAATGGATTGTCATCAGTTTAAGGACACTAATTCCAAAATGCTAACTTGGTCATTAAAGCTAATAAAAATCCAAATTTTGCAGATGATGTGATCTTCTTTGTTAAAGTGAAGATGTTTGGTGAGAATTCTCTGCTTTAATTGTGAAGTGATCTGTCGGAAAAAGATAAGGCTGTCGTCCTCGGGCCCGGAAAGAAGGGCTACCTTTGGTGAAGACTTGAAATGTTTTCTTTTTTGTCAGTGTGTATGGAGGAGTGGGGAGGGGGCTATGGAGACATATCTGGTCTATATCAGGGTTGCTAAGATTCATGGCACAACTTTTGATTTGGTAGCTTTTATGGGGTTTTGGTTTTGAGCTCAGGATGACAGAAACAACAGGGTCAGAAAAGCAGGTTCACTAAATGAGTTGCCCAAGCAAGCCAGATCAATTTGCATTTGAAAAAATCTAGCCTCTCCCTCTCTGCAGAAAGTGGAGCCAGGTGACCAGGTTCAAACATGAGGTCGGCAAACCTCCTACACACCTTTTAGCACACAGCCTCAATGGAAACTGGCCTCAGGGCTGGTTCAGGAACAGTTTATCTGTTGGCTTCACAACCACATCCGAGATAAGCTTAAGAAAGTGATTTGGAGTGAGGGAGATGTTGGCATTTTTACTCAGACATGACCTGAAAAAGTCAAAGACTTAGGGGATGCTAATATAAATGTTCACTTTTGAAATATTTATTTCCATGCTGCAACAGTGAAGCCAAAGAAAACATCAATGGAGGATTACTTCTAATGGAACAGTACATCTAAGAAGTAGTTGCTCCCTTTGATATAAACGTTAATGCTTTATGTGTTTCACCTGCTTTGTATTCTAACCATAGACATGCAAAGTCTATCCTCGGGCATCCATTCCAAACATTTACACCTTTTATCTTCATTATTTGACACTTACTACAAAAACTGTCTTTGATCAATAAACCACAGGTTTGAGTTAAACCAAAAAAAAAAAAGTCTGAAATCCCTTTTTTTTTAGGTCATAAATGATGTGTAAAAATTTTAAACATCAATTTTAGAAGCCATTTTTAAGACTTTAAAACTATACACCAAAAAAAACTGTAAACACAAGTCCTAACACTGCATTGCCAATCAGTTTTACACCATACATTAATGTCTACACTGTCTACCTTTTATAAAAACTGTATAACTAACTAAGATTGTTTAAAGACATTGCAAAAATTGTGTATTAGGACTAAAGTACTCATTATTTAATGATACATTAATTTAAAAAATAGCAGCAAGTGAAATTATTCCAAAAAATGTATGTAAAAGCGCAGTCCTCAGATTTTACAAGCATTATAATGCTATAATGATGCTTTAGTGAGCTGACACCCAAAATGTACTTTAAAATATTTGCTGACAAATGTAATTTTCTGACTATTTTTAATTCTGTTTTGTTTAAAATGAAAAAGGTTCCTGCAATTTATGTACCAAAAAAGTATAATCTGTGACATATCATATTGAGCTGTCCGAGCACTTTAGAGACCCATTCTGATTAAATTTGTTTTGGTGTTTCTGACATGATCTATAGGCATTTTACTCAAGTTAGAGGTGAAGGATAAAGAAAATTGAGCTTAAAATTGCATTTTTGTTTGTTTTTATTAAAATTGTTGTAAATTAAGAGCAGACAAAAAAATGTTTAAAAAAGCTTGTAGTTGTGGCGTAGAAGTTACAATCAGCAGGACTACAATCAGCATCCATTAACAGATAAATAGATCCATGTTCATCTTTGTTTTCCTCATCTGAGCTGGCATCTGGCTCAAACCTGTGTGGCTGGATCACTCCAATGTTGCTCGCCATTTTTGTTACGTTTTTCTAATGTTAGGTTGGGAGTCCCAACATCAACTCAGAGGCAAAGTTCTGATGAACTCCTGCCGCTCTGCAGAAACTACGTCCTCAAAACGACACAGTTTTTTTAAATTTTGTTTAAAAAGAGCATAATCATAAACGACCACTGGGAATGCTTTTATAATAGATCAAAAGATGATTACAGGGGGACTTCAAAAGATTGGAGAAAACTGTGCCTCCTTCGAGGCAAAGTACAGTTGACAAGATCCAGTTTGTAGGAGTTCATGAATACTCTTGAAATCTCTCATCAGTCTTCCACCGTTATCACTGGGATGGTACTCAGCCTGACTTTTAACAGTTTCACCTGGTTGTAAATGTCAACTTTTATCATTTTGCAATAAACCTTTTCCTAATATTTCAGTATTTAATGACATATTTGCTCATCTTGACTATCAGAATTGATATTTTCTTACCATATCCCAGTTATTGTGATAAGTACTTTTTCTTTTTTTTATTTAGCATAAATGTTTAATAAATTATTTTAAGTTTTATGTTTTTTGTGACAGACTTACCTATCTTAGGGCCATCTTTTTAAGTGTTTGTTTAATGTAATGTGATTATTTCCTCTATGCAGGTGAACATCGATCACTTCACCAAGGATGTGACCCTGAGAAATCTGGTGGATCTCTCCCCGTCCACTTTTGAGTTGGCTCAGAAGAGGATTTTCGCCCTGATGGAAAAAGACTCCTTCGCTCGCTTCCTCCGGTCTGAGCAGTACCAGGAGCTCCTGGTCAACTAAGCCAAACAAGAGTTTGAGGAGCTGGGGTGGGGAAGTGGGGTTGTTTCAAACAAGCAGCTTTTAGTTTTCGTCAGAAAGGAATTACAGCTTTAAACCCCTTCAATAAACTTTAAATGGTATTCAACACTTTGAGGACTTTTTTTTTTCTTTTTGGTCAAGACAGTCTGTTTCAATTTCAAACGAAATCAGTTAAAATGTAGAACTGCAATTTGAAATGGCCCAGACTCCCCACCTGACCTCCTAAAGTGCCAGCAAAATTAGGTCCACTGAGAAAATCAAATGTTGAATTTTGAATGTCTAAACCACTTTGAAATGTATTCGACCATAAATTGGCCTGACGAGAAAGAAAGTTGCAAATGTAACAAGTGTGTTTCTATTATCTGCTTTGAATATAAAACTTGGCCAAAAAAATATTTTTGCAACTTGTATCAAATGATGCTTTCCCTTTTTAAGGAAAATCCAAAATGTTATAGTTCCTGCTTTATTGGTCTGCCAGCAAGCTAAAGAAAGGAAACAAAGCAGGAGGATTTTGTCATCATTTTGTTCTGTAAAAAAGATAAACCGTTACACACCTTATGAGTGTGGCAGTCAGTTTTGCTCACATGCTTGGATTAGCTCCAATTCAAGGCTGCCTCCGCACCATAAATCCTCCCCTAAGCACACTAAAGCCATTCAGTTTGATCACATTTATATAAATCACAGAGTTAATGCATGTCTGAACACGGACATCCAGAACTTGAGATAGGTGGGGGGTTTTCACAATAATACATTTAAGACTTTTGGGATAAATCTAATCTATTGGTTCATCTTAAATGTGTTGAATCTTCCTTAAACAAAGCACAGTCAATGGTTGAGTTGTTTTCCACATTGAAGACTTGCTGGGGGGTTTTATACAAGAAAACACACATGTTTCATAGTGCCTGCACCACCCGAGCTTGTTTACCTTGACTGCACAGATGGATGTCAGGAGTTCTGAAGTTCTTAGGAACCACATATTTTCAGCACATTTTCTCTACTGCACAAAAATAGACTCATGGTGCAACACTGCATGTCTAACGATCATCACGTAACCGTTCGTACCAATCCCTCACAATCGCACAAAAGCAACATTTGGACTTGGATCAAAGCCCACCTTTTGGGCTGTGATCCTTCCTGTGGGAGCCATCCCTTAAGAAGACTGCTGACTAGTTGGCTCAGCAGTGCAGCTCCTTGGCTGTCACTGCACTGCAAGTTGTTAAGATGGGAAAACCAAGTTGGAGGGAATCTCAGAAGAAGTTGTAAACAGAGCTGCAGCTTTATACGAAAGACCTTTTTATTTTTCCCATGTGACAATGACAAAGATGTATATGTGCTCAGATGAAAATATGGGAAGAAAGAACTTAAATGGCTCAGGCACTTGGCATCCCCCCATCAGAGTAGCACCGGTGATATAATTACTAATCATCCATCAGATCATTTTTATTACATAACATCATAGTAAAAAAACTGTTTTCTGTGTTAAAATTCACTTTAAACAACACTTGATTCTTTCATAGATTTTGGTTAATGTATTCAACCAGATAAGGCTATTTAACCCTTTATAATGTCACCAATAACTATTAACCAGCATCATGATTTTCAGAAGACTACTTTAAGTTGGTATGCAATGTTAAAATGTCACAATAGTTGTACTTAGAATGTACCAATCATTATTAAATGTGATTTTATTTACTCTTTTACTCATATTTTTAACCAACACGAATATTATTGACATATTCAGCAGTTTAAGTCCTTATTGTTCTCCAATTCATTTGACATACTCTCAGGAAAAAACAAGGTAAAGATCTTCTTGTGACACAGATTGACCACTCTGGTGTCACAACCTAGACTTTAAAAATTGAAAAATAAATCATCCTATTTGAAAGATAACATTGTCAATAAGGGCTTTAACAGCACTGGATATGCATTATGAATGTAGCCTTGCATGTACGTCTTGAAGTGGATGACATAAAAATATATATATGCATACAATTCCTGAATATGTATTTATTTATACATATGTGTAAATACCTTATAAGTTATTATAAGCCATGACGTTAGCATGGCACAGACTCAGGTTTTTTCGCTGTTCATAAAGGACCACACACCTGACCCCTTATTGTCACTGTCACTTTGTTTTTCTTTTGTTTTTTTTCTGTAGACTCAACAAGTTTAAGTGCTTATGTGTGTTATAATCCTATTCCTACTGCTGTAAAGATCGTTGAGCATGTTGCATTAAGATGACAAAATAATGTTCGAAAACAATGTGGAATCTTATCAAGGATGAGGACATTTGACTGCTAAATCAGTGCCAAATGGTGGCATGATCCGTGATAATATTTTTTTATATTTCTGAGGTTTCACTGCATGATAAAGCAAAGTTCCCATAGCCTGCTCACACAGCCTGTTTTTAGCTCTTCAGGGCACCATCACAGAATTTGTTTTCACCACCAAAACACATGACTTCCTGTTTGAAGCTGGGTTCAAACTAAAAGTTGCTGGAGTCAGGCCAGTTCCCCTAAAACCAGTAGGTGGCTTGACGCGTCGAATAAGCTAAAATATGTAAGTTGACGATATTTCTTTAAGCCAGTATTAACTTTTTTAAATCATAAAAAAACAGATTTTAGAATGCCTAGTGAAGAACAAAAATCATTTTTCAGCAAAGCTCACCACTGAGAGAATGTACTTAATAGTAGAGTTGTCCCTCATTCATTGCGAGAGTTGCATCCTAAATATACCTTGCAATCTGCAATAGATGAAATCCATGCAGTGGTCAGTTGTATTTTTTACAATAACTAGATGTTTAGCTGAACTCAATCTGTACAGGAGAAACACTATTGAGTTACAAGAGTCTACAGCCAATCAGGATTCAGAACACAAAAGAACAAGCCTGTATTCTCTGAAACTACAAGGCTACAGTGTTATAATATACCAACACACACTCACACTCCACCCCTTCACTTTACAACATTGACTCACAAAATACTACAACAATACACACAAACACTTCAAAAGTTCAAAGTTCAATCTAGTTTCACTTTCAACGCGCATGTCTTGTATGTTGAGCCTGAAAAGGATCGTAAAAACTTGTGTAACTATGCAAAAATGCAAGATTGTTGAAAGCAAAAGGCCAAAACGCACATTTACAAACGTGTACATAGACTTTTCATTGGAAGTGGTCACGAATGTGCATTGTGTTAACATAGTTTGACAGTCCATTGAGAACATTCTAAAGCTGTCAAAATATTTTTCTAGTATGTGAGTAAGTCTAAAACCTGTCTCAGAAAGTCTGACAATTGTTTATTTGTGAATAATTTAGTGATTGATGAAACTGAACGGCTAGTATTGGCAACAAAAATGATAATCTTCAAATGGTGTGACATGACTTTAAAAGTACAATATGTAGGGCTGAATCACACACCATTTGTAACAACCTGAAAACTGAACATTACCAAAAAGGTTTCCAAAAAAATCGTGGAAAGTTAAAAGCGACGGATGGTTGCAATGGTTTTACAATTTTGTGGGCTTTTGCTTTTAATTGTCAAGAATTGCCTTACAGGGGAGCGTGTGGCTAAAAATCTGTTTGATAAAATTTTATAATTTGTACAATCATCACACAAACTCCACCTGGGGCTGACGCAAAAAACACAGAAGCACTGATAAGGTTCCTGGACTATAGCTTTTTTTTTTTTTTTTTTTTTTTTTTTTCACAAATAAAGGTATATGTGTGGGTGAGTGAGTGCTTGTGTATGTGTGTTTGTTTTCAAATGAACAAACTATACCAAATAAAAACAATAAATAAAATTAAATAAAGAAAGAAAGAAAAAACAAGTGAACCAACTACATAAACTCAAAAAGAAAATTCCAAATGGAAAAAGCTCCTAAAGAGCATTTCCTCCGAGTTATTCTATATTTAAATAAACATCTCCCAAAGTAACAGGTCTGCATAGTGCACAACAGAGAGACGTCAATGATGACTGAAGAGGCGAGCGGAAGCAGATGCAGACGATGAACTGACTGCCAAGACAAACACTGTCAATAGTCTGTACAAATGCATCTGTTACTAGCAGGCTTCTTAGAAATAATGAAAAAGGTCACATGCCTTTGGTCCCTCAAGGGGGTTTGTGACATTTCTGACAAACTTTGCTCAAACCCCTATTTGTAAGTTAAACTGTCACAATTTATGGGAGTTCTTTCAGTTAAAGGAAATTGTAGTGGAAACCACACTAATAATCTCCAATTTATGCCTAAAACGAATTTTTAAAGATAGAGTGTAACCATTGCGCATAATTGATTCATTATCTGCCCAGCATTAGACTAGAAAACCATCCAGGGTGTACACTGCCTGGATAGGCTCCAGCAAGCACCATGACCCTCCACTGGACTAAGTTGGTCTGCTCTTGAGAGTGTATTTGTGATGTAGAAAATACGCTAGGTGGGGCACAAGCTCACTGTTCTGCCACACCCCCCCCCCCCCCCCCGACCCGCTCATGCTAAAGTGTGGAGAAGAGAAATGATGGAAAATCATCACCTATGTCAACCTTGCGGGTGAAATAGGTATGTGCGGGAGAGCATTGTTGTGTCTGGTTCATGTTACGTTCATGTTTACCCCATGCCACTAGGAGGCGCTGTAAAGGCAGATGCAGAAATGAGAATGAGGAAGTGGGACGAAGGAATGAAAATGGAGAACTGTTGCTGAACGTAAATAAAGCTTCTGTTAATCTACTACGTTCGTCTTCTTACGCCTGAACATTACATTTTGGCGACGAGTGATCCTACGTGTTTTTTTTGCCGGCGTATTTTCAACTGACCGACATGGCGGCGAACATGCACCCCCCGCCAGTGTTTTTGCCGTGTCCCGGAGAACTGCCACTACCGTACGCCATGTGGATGCGTATGTTCAACAACTACTTGCTTGTGATAAATGCCTCGGGGAATGCGTGGCGAGATGCCAGACGGAGAGCCACATTACTTCACTGCCTTGGAACTGAGGGACAGTGGATTTTCTGCTCTCTGCCAGACACAGGTGACACTTTTGCTTCAGCTGTTGCTGCTTTGGAAAGGCACTTCTCGCCCAAAGTAAACATCGTCGTAGAAAGACACGCTTTCAGACAGCGTACACAGTCACCACATGAATGTTATGCAGTATGTGGCTGCATTAGGGGATCTTGCTTCCAAATGTGGATTTGATGACAAGATGGACGAAATGATCCGTGACCAGCATAAGAGAAAGACTTTTGCTTGAACCAGATTTAACCTTGGATAAGGCCATTACCCTTGCGACTCAACTGGAGTCTGCAGTTCAGCAGGCTAAAGCAATAGCTGCAGACCGCAGTATGCCCGTCCAAGCCATACAGCCTCATCCTCACCCGACTAAATCAAAGTACAAGCAGGACAGTCGCCGTAGTCCTCATCCTGCTGCAGCCTGAAAAACTGTTCAAAACTGTTTCAGGTGTGGTTCAGATAAACACCTTGCCAACTTTCTTCAGTGCCCTGCTGCTAAGGCTGCATGTAAGCTTTGTCACAAGGTGGGACATTTTGCTCGTGTCTGTCGTTCATCCAAGACCAGACAGGTGCGTGAAGTCCAATTGCCTAAACTGACTGTACTATATCTGACAGAACCTTTTCAGGCATCCAAAAAATTACAGTGTGACATTACAGTTAATACTTCTGCCTCATCTGCTAAAGACATTGAACTTACTGTTGACACAGGCTCTGCTGTCTCCATTCTGCCATATCACATCTACAAACAGCATTTTTGTGATACGCCATTATGCCCACCAGAACTTCAACTGGTGACGTACACAAGGAAGTTAATTCCTGTCATAGGCTGCTTAAATGCCACAGTGGTCAGAGGAAGCAAGACAGCTTCAGCTACTTTCTTTATTGTGAAAAAAGGCACGCCTCTCCTGGGACGAGATCTCATGGAGACTCTGAATATCTGTATTTCTGGCAATACTGTCCTTTCTCCTCACAAAGCTCTGCCTGCACCGGTGATGGCAGCAGAACCATCACTGCCTTCTTGCATCCCCCCTGCTCCTGACATTGGATGCGTGCATGCTTTTATGCACAAAGTGAAGATAGACTCTTCAGTGAAACCAGTACGGCAGAAACTGAGGCGTCTGCCAGTTGCTGTGAGGGCTTCAGTGTCAGCTGAACTAGAACGCCTACTAAAGGCTGGTGTCATCGAGAAACTTGACGCATCACCCTGGGTTTCACCGATTGTTGTCACAGGACGAAAAAATGGTGGAATTATGTTGTGTGCAGATTTGAGGGAACCAAACAAAGCCGTAATCACTGACTGCTATCCATTGCCACATATGGATGAAATTTTCGCCAACCTACAGGGTGCAAAATTGTTTTCCACAATTGACCTGGCTAATGCATACTATCAGCTGCCACTGCATGAAGATAGCAGAGACCTCACAGCATTCATCACTCTTAATGGTCTCTTCAGATTTTGCAGGGTTCCTTACGGACTAGTGCTGCTTTGGCTCCTTTTGATCCAACCCTACACACTGTGGTATCCACTGATGCCAGTGACTGTGGACTGGGTGCTGTGCGAGCTCAAGTGCATCCTGATGGCACTGAGAAAACAGTGGCTTTTGCCTCGCGTACATTGACCGCCACGGAACAGCAATATTCTACTGTTGAGAAAGAAGCACTTGCTTGCGTTTGGGCAACTGAGAAATGGCGAACATATTTATGGGGACAACGTTTTACTCTCCGCACAGATCACCAAGCATTGACAACTCTGCTGACCACGAAAGGGATGGGTCGAGCTGGAATGCGTATTGCTCGCTGGTCCGCACGCTTACTATGTTTTGATTATAACATCATTTACCGACCAGGCTCTCAGAATCATACAGCTGATTGACTTTCTCGCCTTCCCTTGCCTGTTGCTGAAACTTTCATTCCGGGTCCAAAACCAGAAATGGTTGCTCAGATTTCAGCTGCTTTGTCTTCACTTCCCGTTTCTGACTTCGAGTTAGCATGTTCTTCTTGCCCTGAATTGTCTGCGTTGCGTTCTCAAATGGTAAAGGGTTGGCATGCTTCTATTAAGTCAGTCAGCGAGGCACTTGCTCCTTATTACAACATCAAAAATGAACTATCAGCATTAGATACATTCATCCTCAGAGGTTCGAGGATTATTGCGCCACTTTCTGTGAGGCCTATGCTAATTACTCTTGCCCATGAGAGTCATCAAGGCATCGTACGCACTAAAAAGCGCTTGAGGGACCTTTATTGGTGGCCAAAGATGGACTCCCAAGTGCAGGCTGCTATATTGTCATAGTGCTATAGTGCTCATGTGTCATTTGTCAGACAAATGACAAAACAGCTCATACACATCCTGCTCCCTTGCAGCCTGTTCCTCTTCCTGATGGACCATGGAAAAAGCTAGGAGTTGACATTGTTGGACCTTTTGAGACAGCTGACCCTACCTGCAGATTTGCTATCACGTTGACTGATTACTATGCTAAGTGGCCTGAGTTTGCTTTTTCACCAACTGCTACTGCTAATGATGTCATTCGGTTCTTGTCTAGTGTTTTTAGTCGTCAGGGTAACCCCGAAAACATAGTCACCGATAATGGGGCACAGTTTACCTCTCATGTATTCACCTCTTTTCTTCTTCTGCGAGGCATAACACACAGCAGAACATCTGTCTACTATCCAGCTGCTAATGGGGCGGTTGAGAGATTTCACCGTGGTCTCAGGTCCTGCATTCAGACTGCAATTCAGCAATCCCTACCTTGGACAGAGACTGTGACAGACTGGCTCCAGGTGTACCGTGCAACTCCACATGCGACCACCTCCATCTCTCCTTATGAACTATTATACGGTAGGAAGATGCGAACCAAACTTGACATTCTTCCAATACCCCCTGCTGTTTCTCCTTTGGATGACGTAGCACGTCGTTCAGTTCAAAAACAGCAGAACACTATGCAACGTTACACTAACGCTAGACGTGGTGCACGTACACCATCTTTTCTGCCAGGAGAGAAAGTGCGACTAAGGAAGCCGACTCATGTTGCTAAAGCACACCCCAGGTTTACTGCTCCTGTAATTGTGGAGAGGGCCAAAGGTGCAAACTCATTCTTACTCAGTGACGGGAAGACATGGAACGCTACACATCTTGCTCGTTTTCCTGAGATGACTGAACAAGCTGCTGCTCAATCATCGCATACTGATTAAACTTCTCCAGCCACATGGAAACCAGTTTGTGCTAAAAACAAACCTACATGGCACAAGGATCATGTTATGTAATCAATTTTGTTATAGCTGTGTGTTCAGAAAATCTTAGTTTTTCAAGTCATAGCTATTCATAGCTACACATGAAACAACATGTTACTGTTTTGTTACTGGTTTAATACTTATTATTTGGACTAAGTGATTTGGTTACTAAAGGCGTTAAGTACAGAACCATACTGTTGAAGAGCTAATGGAAATGTATGAATATTTCTTTGTATAAGTATCTTCTTTTACAGAGAGAGGAGATGTTGTGTCTTGTTCATGTAACGTTCATGTTTACTCCATGCCACTAGGAGGCGCTGTAAAGGGAGATGCAGAAATGAGAATGAGGAAGTGGAAGAGGAATGAAAATGGAGAACTGTTGCTGAACGTAAATAAAGCTTCTGTTAATCTACTACGTTCGTCTTCTTACGCCTGAACATTACAAGCATGTAAATAGAGAACTCTCAGCCACACAGATTGTTAAAGGAGGGCAGGGCTGCTCAGCGTTAACGGTTTCGCACACAACCCAGAGATAAATATCTAGTATGTCCTAGAAAACAACACTGGATTTTTGTATTTTGATGAAAAAAAACAGGATAATCATACTTAAAAGACCACTTTTATGTGAGATTTCTATGTTATGTTGAGTTCTACTTTCAGTCCTAATGTCTGAACAGCACTTTTATTTTGAAATACTGCTGGTTAGACCTGATGTTGAGCCAAGCAGTGATCATGTAAGCCAAACAACAAAATCACAGACTCAAAAATTGACATTAAGTCACAGTTTCAACTTTATTCCCTGTAATTTCCACTTTATATTCAAGATTCTGAGAACTGGAATACTGTCTTTTTAGCTTGAATGGTAAAAAAAGCCTAAATTGACAGAGTCTGTAAGGTTTTCTTTTGCCCAACACGATTTCGAAATGGTCATATAGCTTTGACACTATTTGTGCTGCTTCCAGACATGATTTTTTATAACAAGGTATTTAACAAATAACTTTTCAGCAGACGTGTGTTGCCTGGCCCAGTCAAAGGAAATCTATCTGGATGTCTTTTTAATCAGATCCACAGGCCCTTGAGCAAAGAAAAACGGTTGATAAACCAATCAGAGTACGAGTTGATGACACCAAGGCCTTATTGCAGGCTTATGTATTTATACATTTTAATGGATTGTCACAAAGTGCGCTAGCCAGAGGGAGAAAACTGTATCTGTATCGAACTGCACATACATGAATATATTTCTAATTTATTTATCAGCTGTTTTGACCACCCCCATTGTCTGAAGGAACACGATAAATAGATTTAATTGCAGATTTATTGTCAAATCAACCTTCAATATGGATTTTTCAGGGAAGGCTGGACATTGTTATCAAAAGTCAAACAAGTTGGAAGTTAACGACCCAGGTCCTGAGCTGGAGCTGGACCAATTGGGACAGCAGCCGTACAAGAGGGAGAGGATCTAACTGAAGAAGCACTGGAAATAAAAATGATCATTAAAAAAAAGTATTGGTTTGACCTCATAAATATTGACATGTAAAAATAAGAAAATCTTGAAATGAACAATACCTAATACCACTTGTTTACAAAAACATAAGAAGTAATAAAACTTAACAATTGTTAATTGCAAAGTAAAAAAAAAAGGGTCTTGAGCCTTTTCTCAAAAATATCCACCATTTCTATAGGTTTTGGTCTTTGCAATGGGAACGGTCAGCAAACCAGTGGTAGAGCATCTCAGGGTCCTCAGAAGATTTTAAACCTCGTTTCTAGGCATATCTTACCAGGTTTAAAGTTGTTTTAATTTATCTTTGTTCTATACATCTTTCCAAGATTTTCTAAAAATCAGTAAAATCAAACTGTTTTTTTGTCTTAACAAGAGGTAGATTCTAAAAAATAAGGACATTTTTATCAATGTCCTTTTTTTTCATTGGAAACAAAAATTTAGATTTATGTTTTAATCAGAAGTGTTAGTTTAAGAGGTTTGAGGATTTATTGCGATGGGTCAACTTGCACTAAGATTATAATCTAATTTTGTCCACAATTTGTTTTAAAATCATTTCTACTATTGCATGAGCTTTTTCGCTACTGCAATCCAAATAAACTAATCAGGTACTTGAAAAACTATATACACACCAGTTTCCTATAGACCTAGCACAAAAAAGTACTTATTATTGGGCTGTAACATTCAATTTGAAATATTTGTAAACACTTGACCCTTTTTTTAGCTTATTTTTAATGCTTGTGTGGAACTTTTTGTTTCTAGATTTTAATATTTTCAGATTTTCTTATGTTAAAATTTCTTGCTGCATGGACAGATCATTCTACTACTTTCTAGTGTTTTTTTTCTTAAGATTAGTGTTCTTTTCTTATTTTTAGGCTACCTCTTCTGCAGAGGAATCTCTTGTCAAATCTAAATAGTTTCCAAAAGAAGCCCTCCTATCAACATCCAAAATAAATACAAAGTGAAGATTGGTTTATTTTTTTGTTTTAGTTTTTTGGTTCTAGTAAAGCTCTCTTCTCAAGGTTGTCGTTTTTTTTCCTGTCACTGTCTCACCTGGTTCATTTGGTAATTATCCACAGCTGTCTTCAATTCAGTTCATCTTCCTGAGTGTATTTGGGTATCTGTTTTTCACTTGTTTCATGAATTTGAATGTTTTCTATTCTTTTATTGAACTGATATGTTGCCATTACAAGCCTGGTCCCCTGGAGTTTTGTTAATTTAAAAGAATCTAAATTGTTTTTATGTTTTGTGTAATTGTGTAACAATTTGGCTCTTAAATGTATTTTCTTTTCTAAAAAAAAAACTAAACTGAATTGAGTTGAATTGCATTGAACTTAAAAAAGGTTTTAGTTGAGTTTTGGTGGATGGTTGAATTGTTTTACACAACAGTTGATAAAAATCTATTCTTGTTATCGTATGAACTGTCACAAAACTACGCTTTTAGATATATTTAAAAGCCCCACTCTGATGAAAATGGTGATTTTTTTTTTCTTATGAGGATGTATAGAAAGAAAATTAAGCTCAAAATTACATTTAGTTGTTTATTCTAATTGTTTGAAATTTGTAGTTGTTGCGTAGAAAAAAATTTGGGCAGGTCACAAACTCTATACTTTGCTCCATTTTGATGCATCCACTTGCAGACTGATTTTTTATTTTTTATTTTGGCTAAAAAGGCATAATAATAACTAAAATACAACTGGGATGCTATTACAATAGATTAAAAGATGAACTGACTGGGTCTTTAAAATTATAAAATGGATATGGTGGCTGGGTGGGCTGCGCAGTGGTTAGCAGCAAGAAGGCCCCCGGTTCAAGTCCCAGCTGGGGGACATGAAAAACACAACATCAATGTGGGACCTTTCTGTGTGGAGTTTGCATGTTCTCCCCGTGCATGCGTGGGTTTTCTCCGGGATCTCCGGCTTCCTCCCACCGTCCAAAAACATGCTTCATAGGTTGATTGGCAACTCTAAATTGTCCATAGGTGTGAGTGTGAGAGTGAATGGATGTGTGATTGAGGATATTCCATCCTGCGACAGACTGGCGACCAGTCCAGGGCATCCCTTGCCTACGCCCAAGTGGCCGAGATAGGCTCCGGCAACCCCGTGACCCCGAAAGGGAATAAAACAGTTAAGAAGATGAATGAATGAATATGGTGGCTTGGTTTGTCACATTGTTAATGCTTTAGTGTGTAGGACTTCTAACTCTTCAGGTCTGCTTCTTTCTTTAGCCTTTTATAAGAAAAACTTCTATTTTCATGTAAACGTGACAAACATGTTCTTAGTTTTTGTCTCCTTTTATTGCTTGATCATCAAATTTTAATTCATGTCCCTTCAGGCTATGACAATTATTTTCCACTTTACTGTACTTATGATGGTAGAAAAAAGAAGGTCTGTCCAGTTTTAAAAACAATATTTGTTGATGGATAACGACCATAAAACTATACAATGCTGTTTGTTTACTTAGGAATCATTTAAGTGGAGAGAAAAAAAAGATGGCGTGGGTGAAGCTATAGTGTTAACATAAAAGGATGACTTAGGATCACTTAGCTCCCCTATAAATAAAAAATAAAAGCTGCACTGACCAGAACTTTGTGGAAAACTGTTCTCATGGCCTCGGGCCTTATTAATACACTTTAGAGAGAAAGAATGATATTTCTTTGTGTGAACGATAATAATATCAAACATTCTTTTAACTCCCCGGTGATGTTTCCAGTTGGTAGAGGAATTCACAGACCAAGGCTGCACCCGCTGGGTTTCTGTCTACAGTCCACTTCACAGCTGGAAAACCACATTCACATTTACTTATTTAGGATCCAAGTTTTCTATGGAAAGCTGCCATATTCACATGAAGCACTTAAGCAATATTTCCTGGCTCGGAAGGTGAACATGCTTGGTACCGAGGCTTAAACAGAGAGCACGGTTGCCAAGGGAACACCTAAATAAATTTGACTTTTTGTAACAGTGACTGTTTCCGTAAGTGTTGACCGCATATAGATTTTTATTTTAAATTTTAACCAAAGACTAATGTTAGTTTTAAAGTTGGGTAGAGGTTTACCATGAAGTGAAGAAAAAGTAGCCATGAAACAATGTGAAAACCATAAAATTGTTTCCTCTGAAATACTGACATAAGAGCAAAACAAAAATCTAATACTTTTGAAAAAATATTTTGAATAATTCTTTTTTTTTTATTGAAATTCAGCACATTTCAATGTAAACAATCAATAATAACAATTTCAGTTGAGTTATACTTACCATTTCCTTTAACCTGATCACTCAAGACCTGATGAATCAAATCACTTCAAAGATACTTTATAGGATTTTCTTTAAAATTATTGTTTAAAAAGTTACAATTTATGAGTAACTTTTGCTTATTTATAAAACAAATTTAGGAGCTTAAAATAAGCATCCCATAATTGCCATAAAAGTAAAAAAATGTAAAAACAAAATCCTGGTAGGATCAAATCAGTAGGATCTTTCAGGCATAAAGCCGCATTCACACCACCCTCAGCAACTTTCAAGTGCCACTTTTAATGAAAAGTTGATTTTTAAACACGGGAAAATGTTTTGGGGTTCACGTTAAAAACCCATGGTCACTGAGCGCAGGTTGTAAGTTAGACCAGGTCAAACTTTGAACATTCAGGGTCTGGCATAATGGAGGAGAAATTAATAACTGCAGTTTATGCCCGGTCGAAATTCTATGATACAAAGTCTTTCATGTATCGGGATTGAGCTGAGAGAGAAAAAGCCTGGGGCAAGAGTAACGAGATTTTCTTTGCTTCAACATTTTGCATCAAAGTCTCTTCCAACTAGGTGGCAGACATGTGATGGTAAACATGAGAAAAGGAAGAAGCAGCTCTGTGCTTTTCCAGTGTGAACACCATTGGCTGAATCCGCATTACTGAATGCACAAAAAATGCCTGGTGTTTATGTAGCTTAAGAGTTTGATTAAAAATACAATAAAACTTTCGCTGAAAGATGCCGATCTTCCCCCAAAGCACTAAAAAAAGTTAAATTCCAATTCCACTTTTAGCAGTTCAAAGAGCTGGCAGTCACACTGTACAGTGAGAGCTACTCACAGCTAGATCCAGCATGACCCTCTGCCCAGCCACTTCTGCTGTCTCTTCTCTGACTCTCCATTATAAGCCATGAAGTGCTGCTGTCGCAGAGCACGGGTCCAATCCAGTGATAAGAAGCATGAAAACATGAAGGATTAACATCCACGGACATCTTTCATATCTCAAAACTGTGAAATAGCAATGAGGGAGCAGAATCCACGTGAGACAGCGGTCATGGCAGTCCATGTAAATAAAACCACTCAAACCGAGTTTGTTTTGCCTTACATTGCCATCTGGTTTAACTTCTGAGTGCAAAAAGGTGAAGTGAGAGTCACGAGTGACGGGAAGGTGTCAATGGAAAAGGATTCATACAGGGTTGCAGACAGGTAATTAGAGGATTAGAGGCTCCCATCCTCCTACTAGGACAAAAAAGTGAAACTTATCAGTCAACTTCAAGCATCACTTTGGTGAGAGATGATACCAACATGAAAGCTCTGCCTCAAAGAAAAATTAGTTTTATTCAGCTCTATGTCACTCTACAGTAGCTTTTCTCTATACTATTCTTTCTTTTTATGCATTTTAGATCACACCTTTACACACAGAGGGACCCCGGGGAGGGGGTGCTCTGCAGTGGGGCCGCCACCGCACTGGAGACCCCGCATATTATCTGCAGCACACACATTTCACATCCCAATACATAGGTTGGATCAGGGAGGGGCAGCCGGTCTTCACCGCCTGGGTCCTATCAGGGCGCCCTGGCTTGTGGGGATTCTGTTAGCCAGGGCAGTGGCCGTGCGTGCGATGCTGGGGGTTGGTCAGCAAACGGCGTTTACTGTATGGAGCTGGGGGGTTGGTCAGCCAGTGGTGTTTACTGTATGGAGCTGGGGAGCTACCTAGCCCGGGGCCCTCCGGGACTATCCGTCCCTTTTGCAGAGTGGGAATGGCATCGGGGGCGGATACGCGAGGAGGGGTTACGGAAGGTGTTGGGAGAGGGGGCTGTAGAGGGGAGTGTAGTGTGTGGGTGGGTGGGGGGGGGTGGAACTGTGGTTGCGCAGTGATCTTTGGGCTGCTTGGGTCGGGCGCCGGGGTTGGCCTGCGGTGACAAGGCTCCAGCTAGGTTGTGGGCAGTTCCTGGGTCCTCTAGACCCTGGCTTCGTCCTTGGCCCGCATTTTGGTGTCTGCCGCCCGGCTTCCCAAATGGCTCCTGCCCGGTACGGCAGAGCGCGGCTATCCTGTGGCCTGGGGGCCCTGACGCAGGGGTTGCCCATGCTCCCCTTTGGAGGATGGACCCCGGAAGCGGGGCCTCTTCTGCACCTGGCTGGGTTAGTGGGCAGTCCCCCCCCCCCCCCAGGCTGTGTGGCTGGATTAGTGAGTCTCGTCGCCGAGGGTGTTTCTGGTCCGGGGGTCTCCTGTCCCCTCTCTCCTGGTCTGGCCTGGTCGGGCTGGGGAGGATCTGGTTCCCCTAATGACCACATAGTACACTGTGGCAGTGTGCATGTATCTCCACCTCCACATGCATGTGCACACTGTCACACTGCTGCCTGTCTGCTTTATCCCCCCTCCTAACCCACAGTGTAATGATGGACAGATACCTTCTGCTTATCTTAGTGGCAGAATCTCACTCTAGGATGTAATATTTGTCTTTCCAGCAGATCTAGCATAAATGCTATAAAGCATAAAATCATATCCCGAATGAGCAACTTGACACTTGTATCCCCCTACTTTCTCCCCCACTCTCTTTTTATCTCTTCTACCCCCCCTTTCAAAATGTTCCCCCTCTTTCTTCCCCCTGTAAAAAAAGAAAATGTGTTAAATAAATAAAATGTTATAAATAAATAATAATAAAAAACAAAAAAGGGCTTACACAAATATACACCCTGGCCATTCGAAGATACATAACCCCTTATTGTAAGAGAAAACACCAAACACAAAAGGCCTTCAGCTCTCATCTGTTTGCTCAGTTGTTGAACAGGACAAGTTTAAAAAAAAGAAAGAAAGCATTTTTAACTCTTTTATTTAATGTGCTAAATGATAGTTGAAAAACATGAAGGACCATCTAATGTGATTATGGTTAAAGTAGGACACAGATGCACCACGCATGACTTGGTGGTTAAAACTATAAAAACCTGATGAAAAGCAGACACGAGTGAAGCCATGGCAAAGCTAAAAACTTGAACATTCCATTACACAAGGGGTGAAGGCAAATCTGGCAGTAATCAAGACCATGATACTAAATGTACTGAATACAAAGTAACAAAAACAGAAATGGCTGCACAACTGGAAAAGAAACCTGCTGTGCTGGAAACGGAAAGCAGTACAGAACTAAGTACACAAAGCGTGACTGAAAACAAGAAAACCAAACTAAAAAGGCAACAACCCTCACATCTACAAAATCTACTAATAAAATCTGGGTCAACAGAAGAATACATTTCTGAATTCACCTTATTTTCAGCACTGTAGGGCAAACCGGATTTTGGTGTATTTTCACACTTATGCCACATATAGAATGCACTGAACTATAAGGAGCATTAAGTGAGACAAAAAAGTCAAATATAAGTCAGTCAGTCGGACTTTATTGACTGCATTCACAACAATTCTAGCACACGCTACACAGTAGACACGCTAGCAGCATTGGCATACAGTGATCCCTCGCTATAACGCGGTTTACTTTTCACGGTTTCGCTCCTTCACGGATTTGCATCCTGCATTGTGTTCTGCATTCTGATTGGCTAAAAATTCACTCCGCTTCTTCTCTGCCTGTGCGTCAATAACGTTGCAGTTTAATATGTACATGTAGGTAAAACAGCTTGTTAAATTTACATAAGGTACGTGCAAATCATCTTGCAATTTCTAGTTTCTCTAAAACACATAGAAAAAAGAGCAACAACAACTGCCCATCACTATGTTCTTCTCCCGAACCTGACAGCCTGCACCGCGGGCTTCAAAAGCAGAAAACACTGCAGAGCGGAGTCAGGATGCAGCTGTAGTGAAATACACCTGAGTCACTATTTGTCCCACTGTACTTTGTATTATTAATCATTTTAAATTTTCTCCCCTTTAATCCAATGACTCGGGTCGCGGTGGGCCGGGCTAATCTCTGCAATGTGAAGCATTCTGTTCACATTGATGATTAAAATTATTATTTGACAGTAAAGTACAGAAGTTATTTGTTGAAAAAAAACGTTTCTAAAGTACTTTGATTTGTGAAACAAATGCTTGAGCCTGGAAAATGGTTTGTTCTTTCTTTTCAATGCATAATAGAGTATTTAATTGTATAATAATTGTAAAAAAAAATAGAGGTTTCTACTTCACGGATTTTGCCTATCACGGGTTCTTTTTGGGACGTAACCCCCGCGAAAAACAAGGGTTTACTGTATTCACAAAACCTGTAAAGCTACATTCACACTGGGCATGTGACGCGCGTTCCATAACATGCATTCTTTGATGCACATTTAGCCCATGATGTTCACACTGGACAAGCAGGGAGGGCTTTCTTTTTCGACTGTTAAGTAGCACATGTCTGCCACGTATAGTTGAATGAGGTTCAGTGCGAAATACTTAAATGATGCAAACGCTTCAAATCTTGCTACAGACTCTTTCTTTTGCAGCTCTATTTTGATATATAAAAGATTTGGTGTCATATAATTCTGCCTGGGAACAACCTGCAAATATTAATTTCTCCACCATCGTCAATTTTCAACCGGTCAGCACTTTTGTGAATTACATAAGCTTTTCATTGAAAGTGGTCGCTTGAATGTCCGCAGTCGAGTGGAGTGTAAACACAGTTTGACTCTCAACCTTGTTTGCAACAGGTAAAGACTGAAACTGTGACTGCACCAACTTTCAACCTTGTCAGTGACGCATAAAAAAAACCTCAGACACAGCTACATGTTAGTCATGTTAAAGTATTTAATACACCCAAGCTTGTTGGCAACGGGTGAAAGAACAGACTGATACCCCTAAAACAAATGTTTGTGAGACCATTTTTGAACAAAAAAGGCTTTTTAGTGCGCCTTCTAATGTGGAAAATACGATACAATAAATAGGTCAAAATGAAACCCCCCAGCACCTGGCTGACCCAATGTACATGTACATGTCCTCGCACCAGTTTGGTTACAGTTTGTCCACCTTCTTCATGGAGGGATAACAGGTCAATGTAAGGATGGGGTCATCTGGACCCCACAAGTTCTAGAAATAGAGCTTGTTTGAAAAATATTTGCTTTTCTGTTTTTCCCTGCTGATGGTCCAGAATGTTATGCTTGCTGGCAAGATTTAATTTTTAGCATTTTCTATTTAAGAAAATAATACATTTATTTTGTCATCAGGCTCCATCGTGGGCAAATGAAACAGGCCTGCAAACATTGCAGATTCGCATAGAGGGACCTGACGAAGACAAGATGGCGCCTGACATCACTTGCTGGAAATTATAGAATTTACCCTAACCCTAACCAGAGTTGTAAAAAACTTTTATCAAAGCTTAAAATGGGAAACACTAACTGTTAGGGTAGCAAGTAAAACTACTTTTTTTTCTAGCAATATGGGGGGCTACCGGTGCTGGTCATTGATGTCTGCTGCCAGGCCCTCTTGGACTCCAAACCAAAGACTCTTTGGAATTTTTAACATCCGTGAAAAAATATTTGCAGGATTGTTTTTTTTTTTTTGCATTAATTCTAAATTTGCACTGAAAAGGTACCTGAATTGAAATTTAATTACATGTGTCTGTTTTTTTATTAATTAAAAAATGTTATAAAGTGTCAGGCGGGCTTGAGTTTGGGCACCACTGATTTATAGTTCAACTTTCTTTTTGGAATTTTATAGAAACAAAAGAGATGTCAACTGAGCCAAAACAAAAAGGATTAATCTAATGAAAATGTAGCATTTTTAAAACAGTTACCAGATCAGAAATGAGATGACAAGCTTTGCACTGAATGTTTAATCTCAAAGTGAAAACTGTCCTAAATTCAAGAAAAACCTTTCTAACCAGCAACACGGCTCTGATACTAAAACACTATGTAGGGGTGACCTTCAGAAGAAAGTTTCTGCAGCTTTTAAAGGAAACAAGTTTGGAACCACTCAGAAATCATTGAAACAGATTAAAAGCTCAATAAGGGGCCATTAGTGCAGCTCTCACAATATCAAACACAAACTATTTCTTTTCCAAAAAGAATACAGCATCCTGATGGGACTTCAGTGACCTTCAAACTGCAGAAAGCAAAATCCTTTCAGGTGATAAAAAGAAAAGGTTGACCTGAATTAGTGAATGTGTGTTTCTAAGAAGTCAATAAGTAAGGACTGACTTATAAACCTCACCATTTATGTTGCTGAGTCAAATTTACATCCCTGTGCTGTCAATGAGGACAGACAGACTTAAAGTTTTTGGTTGTTACAAAACTGTAGCTTCATTGCCTGTGATTAGTCCAACTTTTTTTTTTTTTTCTTTTCACTAATGCTTTTGAGTTGGTCCGATTTCATCCTGTTCTCTCATTTTGTCCTAATGTTCTGTCCTAATGATCTGTCTCCGTTTTATCTTCTCAGACCCCAAATGGTCACCACTTGTGGTTTCCCTTTGATTAGTTACTGTTGAACTTACTGATTCTTTCATTTAGATGGAAACTTCCTCCGCACTGTCACCCATTCACTGATACCCTTCAATTTAATCTGTCTTTGTACAGTTCAATTCAATCATTCATCTTTTTCCGTTTTGTTCCTTTTGGGGTCACGGCCACTTACGGGTGAAGGCAGGGGACACCCTTGACAGGTCGCCAGTGTGACCTGTCACACTGGCGGACAATTTAGAGTTGCCAAATTGACCTATGAAGCATGTTTTTGGACAGTGGGAGGAAGTTGGAGACCACGTGCTCCCCCACACATGTACAGGGAGAACATGCAAACTCCACACAGAAATGTCCCCCATTGATGTTCTGTTTCAGCCGGAACTTGAACCGGGGGCCTTCTTGCTGTGAGCCAAGAGCGCTAACCTCTACGCCACTATGCAGCCCAATTCAATTCAGTTTTATTTATATAGCCCAATATTTACAACAACAGTTAATAGTTATCTCAATGGGCTTCATATCGGTAATTGTGTTATGAACATAAGTCATAAAGAACATAAAGTCATATAATTTAATAGCTGATTGCTAAACTAAACTACTGGACACCTCTGCCCTTAGATCCTTCTTTGAAGGAAAAACTTACAAAAAAAAAAAAAGATTCCGGGAAAAAAAGAAGAAACCTCAGGGGTATCCACATGAAGGAAGGATCCTCCCTCAGGATGGACAATGTACCAGAACTCTTACACAGAATTAGCCTAATTCACTCTACAATTACATATTTAAATTATCCAGCAGATGAGCTTCATCCAGATGAGTGGGGGGGAGATTGGGGGTGCGAGACAAGCCAGAGGTAGGGTCCACAGCCCAGTGTAGGAGCAGAGACAAGGGACACGGTCAGGTACAGGAGCACAAATGAGCCAGAGGTAAGGTTCACAGGCAAGTACAAAAAAAGTCAACAACAATGTTACGAATATATCAATAGACCTGGACTAAATTGCATTAAAAAAAACAATTTTTATATTCTACTATTACAGTTTTTTTGGATTCCAAATAAACAACATTTCCTCTAGGTTTTCCTTTTCTAGTACATGACTTAAAATGGGACAAAATATGATGTATTTATAAGAACTAATAAGGAATAAACTTTTATTTCTCTTGGCAAATTTAATTTCCTCAATTTTAATGAAAACACACTAAATTTGCACACACCCCCAGCCTGTCAAAGAATTGTTATTATAAATTGTTAGAACATTCCTTTCTATCCAAAATGAGTTTTATGAATTTGTGTTTTGTAATTTTTTTTAGTGCAGTGTTAAATTGTTTTTAATACTTGAAATAAATCATTAAATCAAGCTTAATCTTGCAGAATCGGTGACTGACAAAAACATTTATATAAATGTATGTGTCCTAAATTCCCATGTTACAGGAACATCAGGATACACCTCAGCCGCCTTGGCATAGCTAAAGTCAAAGAGAACAGAAACAAGTAAAGTAAACAGAAAGATGATCTGAAAAATCTACAATGAAAAAGAGAGGGAAAATGTTTCTGAGACTATAAGATGCAGATGATGGAAACACATAAAGGAGAGAAACCCAGAGTATTTTGGAACACTGAACCAGCAGTTTTGGTTTATGGCATCATAAATTTAAGCCATGGCTGAGGGTTATCAAGGCACCTGGAACAGTAAACCTGATCAAATAGGACCTTTTATGGTGTAGCCTTCAAAAGTATAGGGGACTGCAAAGGGATTGTGACTGAAAACTAAAAAGTAAAAGTACAGAAACTTGCTCGTCTGATGCTAAATACACAGTGGTCATGGGAAACATGTTCAAGAACATGCTAAATGCAAGTGGTAGAGCATACATTTAGCCCGTGGAGTTCACATTGGACAAGCAGGGAGGGGCTTCTTCTTTTTCTGCTGTGTAACCCTTGTGCTATCCAAGGCACTTTACCATTGGGAGTGGGGTCATTCGGACCCCATAAGAAACCTTTTTTCTTCACTGCGAAGGAGGGTCTGAAGGCAGGGATGCCCAGTTTAGTTTAGTCTGTTTAGTTGAAGTTTATTATTATGCTATTGAATTCTATGCATTTATGAGCCTTTTTGATTGTATGTTTACCTTACAATTACCAGTACGAAGCCGATTTAGACATCTGTGTTGTGAATTTGGGCTACATAAATAAAAGTGAAATAAATTGAAATTCAATGATTTGTATTCTTCACTGATTTCCATGGATTACATGAAATCCTCTTTACCTTTATCCACCTTTTTCATGGTAGGGATAACACGTCAATGTAAGGGTGGGGTCATCTGGACCCCATAAGATACCGCAAGCGTTAGTTGGACATTCCTGCCTCCTACAATTGGAAAAGGCATAGTGCGAAATTTCGAAGCAGTGAAAATCTAGCAAAATTTTTCCTTTCACAGCTCTATTCCGATATATAGAGAACGTGGGTCTGCTTGGTAAGGTCTGGTCCGGCTTAGAATGGTCCAGGCAATTCAAGTGAATGTTCCCACCTAAAGTTGGACCCTCGCGGCGCATGCAGGGGGAAGCTATTAACAACAGCAGTGAAGGTCCTCCAGCAGCTAACTTTTACCGCTTGGCTTTGGTATCTCAAATAAACAAAGCATTTAATGTTTTTTTGAGCAAAGATTGCAGATGGCGAAGTGGTATATAGTTGCTTTCTTGGCGTTTTCTTTGGTGTAATGAGCTTCTGCCAATCAACAGGTTTCAACAGTAGCTCCGCTCTAACCAGTCCATTCCATTTTTCTATGGACCTAACGAGGGCCCAGTACACTTTACTCCGGAGTAATGGGTCCATTTTATAATGGAAATGCTCTGAATACCAGATGGGATTGGATCATACCGAACCATACTGCTCAGTGGAAACTAGCCCAGCCGGTCAAAAAACGAAATTAATAATTTTTCCTTCATGAGCAATTTTGTAACGATTGGCACCTCCATGAATTAAAGGGGACGTCATCTATTTCTCACTGCCAAATCCAAGTCCCCTATAGGTCAAAGTTTAACCTGGTTTAATTTTTGACACATGTTCAGTGGCAGCACATTTTTTACGTAAAGCTCAAAAACGGTCTTAAATATGTGCTTAGCTATGTGTGAACGCGAGACTTCACAACATGGAGAGCGAAATCCATATTTACGTTCATTTAAGTTGATTTTTAAATGAAAGTGGTGGCTTGAAAGCACATTGTTGAGAGCGGCATTAACATGGCTTGAGGAAACGTGTGAAACAATAAAAGTTACTAATAATGCAATCAATTACTCTCTGAAGAGGCTAGAAGTGCCTAGTTTAGTGTTAACGTGGGTCAGTGTGTCTCCTTCAACACTTGCTTTAACTTAAAGGAGAGATTGGGAACATTTCGGTTACTTAAGTTTGTCTCACGGCGCTGTGACCAAACAATTTAATAATAAAAATTATAATAATAGGGACATTTCTTTGAACAACGGTAGGGCTTTGAGCAGTTTCCATAGTGAGGGAAGCTGCATGTTTCTCTGACATGTTTTACTTCATGGCTTATTAGGGAGTATTGTGCTTCTGAGGGGGAAGACTGACCTTTTGTGTGCAAGAATGGGGGAGGGAGGGTTCTGTTCGACCACATCACTTCATATCTCACCTGTCCACCAGCTGCCCTCATATCGTCTGCCAGGCCTTCACTCAAAGCCACTTATCAACCAATCAGCTCCTGAATTAGTGTCTGCTTGTTGATCAGGCTTCCTGTTTGCATTTACTATCATACTGTTCAGCGTGTCCTGTCTGATGACAGCGGGGTCGCCTCCAAATGCACTCTGTGACGTCAAAGAAATCATCTAGATGTGGAGAATAGATAGATGGATGGTTCTCCACTTAGAAAAATGGATGACTTAGGACAGTCTCCAATTATTAGTATATGAAAGTATTTGAACCCCCACAGGATTAGCACGTTCATTAAAAAAAAAAAAAAAGAAAATGTTTGTGAAGAAGCTAATTTCAAACATAAAATGCAACAAATAAGGCTATTAATTATGGAAAATTGTGTAGGTCCTGGTTTGGTAGTTTTTTTACAGCATAGAGATAGATTTTGTAATAACATAACATACTTGTTTAAGGAAGTTTCTCTTCAATCATTTGCAAAGTATTTGACCAAAGTTTTGCTTTTCCCAGCAATGAAGTCTGTACAACTTTTTTCCTCAGCAGGGTCTTTCTCTGTTAACTCTGTCATCATTTATTTATAATTTGACAAGTCTCTGTTATATTGATAAATTATGAATTTTACTAAATCACGTGGAGCCTTCTTTAAATCAGCTTGGATTAGTTTTTAATATGTTCTTTGAGTTGTTTTGACTATTGAAGGATCTCTGCATTTTCTACATACGTGTAGTGCTCTGATGTAAAAAGCTCCTTCGGATGCATCTCTTTAGACCTGTTAGTCAAAATCTTTTGAAGTATTTTGTGCTCGTATTTGCTTCAGATGCTCCAAAACCTTTCCGACAGGCTGATTGTAAATCAAAAGGGCTGAAAAAAGAAAAAAAAAAGCTTTTGAAATTTGCCCCCCATAAAAAGTCTTAATAGCCAGTACTTTTGCTAAATTACTTCTAAATGGTGTCTGATGTGTTTAAGAGTCTTTCTTGCAACTAACTGCCTCTTTCTACTGAAGAAACAGAAAATCCTCTTCGGGTTTATTTATCATGAGGTTGGTATTTGGCAAGGAATTCTGTTTGTACCCTTAAAGTGACTTTATGGTGAAAGTAAAAAGTAAATGTTGGCTATTTCTGGGAGTTTTTGATTGCAGGGTTTCTTGATGTCCTCAATCAGCAGGAAAATGCCACAAAAACATGTCCAAAACACCAAAAACAGGGTTATCATTGTGGAACAGAAAACAGCTAAACACAAAGATTGCATTTTTGCAGGAAACCCATCTGAAAGTAGCTGATCACTCGAAGATGTGATTTGGGTGGGTTGGGCAACTTTATCACTCATCATTTAACAGTAAAGCCCGAGGTGTGGCTGTTCTTGTCCAAAAATCATTTTCATTTTCTGTTACTGAGGTACTATCAGACCCAAGTGGCCGCTACATTATAGTTTCAGGCAGAATTTGTAGTAAGAGTCTCACATTAGTGATTGTCTATTGTCCAAACTTTGACAGTGAGGAATTTTTTGAGAAACTTTTTCTTTCTATTCCTAATTTAAATAACAGTCAGCTTGTAATGGGAGGTGATTTTTAACTGTTGCCTTAACCCAACACTGGATCGTTCCTCATCCAAGCCCTATTCTGTGTCCAAATCCTCTAAAGCCATACAACTGTTTATGTCACAATCTGGTGTCACAGATGTTTGGCGTCATTTTAATCCAAATGTTAAGCATTTTTCTTTTTTCTCGACGGTGCACAGCTCTTTTTCTAGAATAGATTTTTTCCTCATTGATAATAATTTGCTCTCTGCGGTCAACTCTTGTGAATACACCCCCGTAGTAATATCAGATCATTCATCTGTTACCCTTGATATTCCCCCCCCAGGCAACTCTTTGCCACGGTCTCCATGGCGCTTTAACCCATTGCTTCTCAAAGACACAGACTTTGTTCAGTTTATTAGTGAGCGTATAGACCTTTACATTTCCACTAATAATACACCAGATGCATCTGCAATTTCAATTTGGGAAGCGTGTAAAGCATTTCTGAGAGGGGAAATAGTATCATACAGTGCCTATAAAACTAAGACTGCCTCACAAAAGAGCCGTGATCTTTACTCTCCCATATCAGAACTGCAAAATAAGTTTGCAAAATCCCCCAGTGCTGATCTATCTTAGGAACTGCTTATAAAAAAGGCAGAATTTGACTCGATGGCCACCGGCGAGACAGTGCAATTAGTACTCAGGACCCGTTACAGCTACTATGAGTTTGGGGATAAGCCTAATAAAATGCTCTTTGACAGTTGACACCAGATCAGGCAGTCAACAGCAGCTCAAAATATTACCGAAATCTTTGTTTTACACTCTGAGACGCTTTGACTTTATCTCTAAATTCCTCTGGCACTAATAACGACTACTCAGAATACTTCCCCTTAGGCCGTGGAACTAGACAGGGCTGTCCTCTTTCCCCTCTTTTATTTGCGATAGCCATTGAACCACTCGCGGCGGCCATTAGAACTAGCTCTAACTACCTTAAAAAAAGTAAACTTTTTCCTAGCAATCCGGAGGCCATAGCCCCCCCCCTCAGACTTACCTTTTAAAATCTCTCCATGTGTCATTAAGTATCTAGGTGTTCAAGTGACTAAGGAATTTTCTGATCTTTTCAAAACCAACTTTATCCCATTACTGTACTGATCAATTTAATTGTGACTTACAGCACTGGTCTTTGCTGCCGTTATCTCTTGCAGGTAGAATAAGCTGCATTAAAATGAATGTGCTCCCTAAATTTCATTATTTTTTTCAATGCCTACCAGTATTCATTCCAAATCAATTTATTTTATTATTGGGCTGCAAATATCCAAACAATATTATTTGGGTGTCATAGTCATATTGTTAAGCCAGTCTGGTTACTAATAGAGGAGTCATCTTGTACTTTTGCCTTTGTTACTCTACTCTCTCTTTTGTGTTTGCCTCTTAAACTATATCTCTCACATCTTATACCGATAACATCAAAGTTAAGCATTGTTTAAAGATATGGACTCAACTAAAACATCACCTTGGAATCCAAAAAATCTCTCTCATTTCACCTCTTTATCTTAACCCTCTGTTTCCTCCATCATCTACTGATAAGACTTTTGCCCTGTGGAGAAGTCGTGGCTTAGTTTCAGTAAAAGATTTTTACACAGATGGAACTTTAGCTCAGTATGAATTATTATCTAAAAAGTTTAATCTGCCTAACACTCACTTCTTTAGGTCTCTGCAGGTTCGTAATTTTATCTGTCGTCATTTCACTGATCCTTCCATTGCCCCAACAGCCACTATGATTGACAGTCTCATGGGGATCAACCCCTCTCTGAAGGGTACAATATCAAAAATTTATAACCTTTTACTATCCACCATTGATTCAACATCTGACCATTTACACGGTCAGAACAGCTGCGTGTGGGCAAATGATGATCAGTGGAGATCTGAATTACTGTATCATTCAATGTAAAGCGGTTCATAGAGCTCATTGGTCTAGAAGCAGACTTGCCAGAGTTTTTCCTGGTACTGATCCTAACTGTGTAAAATGCAATCTAGGCCCTGCAAACCGTATATGTTTTTGACATGCCTGTCACTTTCTGACTTCTGGGACTCTGTATTTGACTCTTTATCCTCTGTCTGTAACATCAAAGTACACCGATCCCCAATGACAGCCCACTATGGTATACTTCCGGACAGTCACTCCCTTCTTTCTTGATTAGAGGATCTTATGGCCTTTCTGACACTACTTGCCCGTCGGACTATCCTGATGTACTGGAAAAATCTTCGCCCACCCACTCACTCACAGTGGATAAAAGACTCACTTTCTTTTTATTAAGCTGGAAAAAATCAGACATTCTCTTAATGGTACTGAATCTAAATTTTCTGAAATTTTGTCCTTTCTCAGAACATGTCATGTCGTTGACCTTAGAACGACCCAGTGAACTTTCAAATACATCAACAGGTATGAAGTGTTCAGTGTCTCTGCTGTTCTTAGATTGGTAGCACAGTATATTGTTAGTAATTGTAATTCATTTGTGTACTTTTTTTTCCTCTTTTTTTTGGTAATTGTGGTTTTGAATTGTTTGTTTTTCCTTATTTTGAAAAATATAGGAATAAATCATACATAAAAAAAGATGAATCTTCACTAAGAGAACAATTGAACAAGGATAACTTTCCGTCTGAGGGCACAGTTTCTATCACATAAACTAACTTTAAAACAAACCAGACATCCAGACTTTCGGCCCCATGGCTGTATGCGCTGTGTGCTCCTCAGGGCGATGGAGATAAGTGGCCTTGTGTGTGCATGTGCTGGTGGGTACGTGCCTTCTTGTATGCATGATCACATTAGAACGAAAGATCCTCCTGTCAGGTTTCAATTATCAGGCCCCACAGCTGTTTGGTGTTCCGAAAGCCAGAAAAAACATCCAGAGATAAGCAAGTTAGGCTTCAGCGTCTGAGCATGTCCAGACTCCGGCTGTTAGCACAGCTGCAGGCAAAGAAACAAACATTATGAGGCAGCCAGTGTGACATAACCTTTGTGTGAAGTGATTTTTTTTATACTAATAAAGTTTTGTTGAAAATGTATCCAATGAGAGCAAACTGAGTGAGTAAGAGCAAAAGTGAGATTACTCAAATTTGAATTACAAACAAAAGAAGAGACCGACGCTTCAAAATTCAATGAAACACAAAATCCAAACACATGCAAGTACTGATAGCAAAAATAACACTGTGTGCAAATAATGCATAGTTACCAGGGGTATTTGTGCCCTGTGACCTGACACAACAGTATTGATTAGCAGATAAGTACATGTCAGAGATCATAGCTCCTCAATGTGCAAGTAAGGATCTGGTGAGTGCTGCGTGTCTGTTCTCAGCCACTACAAACACTATCACTTGATGAATTTTGACTATGGAGATTAAGACAGGGTGTCAAGTGTCCGTACTTGTGATTGTTTAATCTTTTGTTCCAAACTCCAGTCTTCTGCTGAATAACGACACAAGCAAATCCACACATTGTTGACTGTCAGTACTTCAAGCAGTAGAGCTGCAAAAGTTTAAAGCTGTAGCCAGGCATGCACCTCTGCATATATGTACTTTAGGTTCAAGTATTGTGATTGGCATGCTGTTCTCTTCCCATAGGAAAAATCTGTTGCTCAAATGTTGCTTGATCTCGTCTCTTGAGATCAGTTTGAGCGTCTCATATTCGTATCATTCTGTGATCATTTGCTTCTGAACTCTTGCTCCTAAGGGACCCTTAGGAGCAAGAGTTAAGCAAGAATGAGAAAAGACATCACTGAGACAAATGAGGTTGAGTTGAGACAACTGTTAGAGCAATAATTAAGAAGTGGGAGAGACGACCCTAAGACGCTCATGAGACAAATCTGAGAAGAATGAGTCCTAAAAGAGATCTCATCGTTGTCTGTCTGATGTCTCTTTCATGTCTAAATCATTTCTCTTGAATGTCTTAACAAAGCCGTTAATGAGAATGATATTTGAGATATATTTGAGAAAGAAAAGAGAATTTAGTTTTATAGCAGTGGTCGCCAATCCTGGTCCTCAAGGGCCACCATCCTGCAGGGTTTAGATGTTTCTTTGCTCCCCAGATGTGAATCAACAGGTGATTAACCACCTCCTGCAGAACTTGAGGAGGCAATTCAACCACTGCAGCAGGTCTGTTTTAGCAGGAAAACAGCTAAGACATCCAGAACAGTGACCTTCAAGGACCAGGATGGGAGACCACTGATATACAGTAACAGTAAAAACAATACTAGAAATGTAAATGCTTTACACTTTATTTGGGCAGCACCATCATCAGTACAGCATTTAAATTGCGGTAGCAGTATTAGACACTTTAAAATATTAAATGCATTAAGTACATGAACCGTGGCATACTCAATGTGGCTGACATGCTGGTTGGTAATGAATACTTCCAGATTTTAAACAACAAACACACTGACAGCACTGCCGAGGTACAAGGAAAAAAACAAGATTATGTAACCACGTAAAAAAGTACCTGATAAAAACATTCTCTGAAACTTACAGACTATCAAATCCATGAACCAAATTAAGACAAATAATAAGAAAAAAGATGGAAGAGAAACCAGTCCGCATACTGTAGATCATAGCAGTGGCCTTTAGTACCTGCTCTGCCCTACATTTGTTGACAAAGGCTTTCTTGAGCTTGGCCTCTTCAATTTGTTCCCAACCAGGAAGAGTGGCACATCCCAGGACATCAGCTGTAAGACAAGAACATTAAAATCTGGCATGAGTAAACTGATAATAGACAGCACATAACAAACAATAACACCTCAAGCTAGAAGCAAACTGTAGTTTTATAAAAGCAGCTGCATAATGCTACCATGAGATTACGTTTCTGTCATCCCTTAAAGCAGCCACACGTCGCTTGAGAGGACATCTGTTTCAGTTAAAAGAATTGAAATGCAGCATACTATGGGCATTAACTATTTAACAAATAAGGTTCAAATCTGTTTCATTTCATTTTTCATGATACAGTCCAGATCAAACATTTAAAAAATTATCAAAGTCACATTTTGCATGGTTGGCTCTTAAGAAGGGAAAAATAATATCCTTGTCTTAATTGGGACGCTGAGGGCTGATCTCGTGTCAGACGGCAAACTGTGAAATAAGATATTTCAACGAATATATATATTATGTTATGATTAAGAATTTTGTGGTCAACATTTTTGGATTGTTCAGAATATTTCCATTAGTTTTTTAAAGTAGAGCACTTTGTTTTAGGTCTTTGTTCTGTTTGAGACTGAAGAATTACCACTTAGTGGGACAAAAGTAAAGGTTGTAAAAAGTCTGTTATACTAAGAAAACTTCATAAAGCCACCCTTTAAATTGTATTTTATATTTCTTTTACTGTGACAAAATCTTGCTATTTAAATTAAATTACCCCAAAATAAGGATTTTCAAAGCTAAATTTTAAGTTAGCCAGGGCTGCTCATTCCTGGTCCTTGGGATCCATCACCCTGCCTGTTTTCCAGATCTCCAAGCCCTGCTAGCTGTTGATCAGCTCAACCAGATGTCTCCACATTCTGACTGAATGAACACACCTGGTCCAGGTAATCAGCAGCAATTCAGGGAGAGTTGGAAAACAGGCAGGGTGGTAGATCTCAAGGACCAGGGATGAGCAGCCCTGAGTTAGATTAATACAAGATTAATTAGAATAATTAACTGCAGGTCATGATTAACTAACCACACCCAAAAATGAATTGCATGACAGCACTCATAAATATGTACCTTTGCAGATACTCCAGGGTTGAAGCCAGCTCAGTTGGATAATGACTGTTAAAGCAGAAGTAGCTTCTGAACATCAGGCACAGAGCTGCAATGTTGTTGTGTACGATGGAGCGGTCCAAACTCAGCATGAACCTCCTTGGGGAAAAGCAAGACTGTCCTAAAGACATAACAATGGATAAAGAAAACATGTCACTCATGTACAGTGTACAAAGACAAAACCTCTAGAATCATTTAACATTTGAAACTTTACTTACCACATACAATAACAGTTGGAGTCAACGGCACCTGCTGCAGCTGGACCTCGTCTGCATCTTCTACAAGAACATGGCATCCTCCTCATTAAAGTAGCAGAGCAGAAGAAAGAGCATCTCTTTAACATCTCATCTCTTCTGAGCAGCTTCTGCTCTCCCCGCATCATCTGCAGCCTTTTAGAGTCTGGAAAAACGTCTTGCTTTCATCATTTCTGCAACCAGGGTGCAAACCATTTCCTTCCTTAGTCTTGGGCCAGGTCCCTTTCCCCTCTCCAAAGACTGCACAAATTCCTCAGAAAACTTACTCCATGGAATTTCAAAGCTGTCCTCCCAGTCAATGTATGTACAGTCCTTGGCTTCTGGAAGATGTGGATGATGCTTGTGCTGGTGAGGTCTCAACAGATGATGATGCGCTGTTCTCTGGCGTTTGGTCTGCAACAAAAAACAAACAAACAAACAGTATAAGTGTATTAAGTTTACACTGTACTGTCAGTGTGTTACCCATTCATATTCATATTCACATCCGTGCATTACAAAAACTCATTTGTAATGTTTGAGACTCACATTTCAATTTCCAGACAGCAAGACGTTTCCGGGCTTGAACAGGTCTCAAAGTTGGCAGCAAGTCAGCCTCTTCTATGAATCGTAGATCCTCATACAACTCCATTTATTCCAATGGACTGCAAGTGTTCTTCCAGGATGTCTTTTGTGTCTCTGGTAGGACTTCCATAATGGCAGTGTGGAGGAACATGGGTTCTGATTACCTCATTTTCACGTGTAGAATTTAGATCACCTTGAATCAGAGAGGGAAAAAAACATATACACACATTTTATACAGCACAAAAGATCTGGAAAGGTTTTTAAATATGATTTATATGATTTACTAAAATCTTCCTACATATAAGTGTTGACATTTGTTGGCTTAGCTACATCTGTGCTCTCTAAACATCTCCACCACTGACAGAGGGCTGAGAATATGTTTTCCTAATATGCATACTTAAATTTTCAGATTATGTTTTCTAGAGTGAGCAGTTAATGATGACTTTACTTTAAACACATGTCCATAAACAGTTTCAAAAGATGACATGCCAGGCCAAACGTCTGCAAGATGATCTTTTAAACAAGATAAAAGGTTTTTACAGCGTAAAAATTGAACATACAGTGAAACTGCACATTTTGAAGTTTGCAATAATGGAAATGGTTTGTGGTGTCGTCACACTGTGAATGGGATGAACCCTGCAGACCCTTAACTGAGGAGTAAAATGTCTTCCAGTTACTTAGCACTCACGGCACGCGTTTGGAAAAATATCGAGGCTCATTCTGTAAACTCTGCACTGCAAATAACTCTACAATGTCTCTATTTTTCACTACAAAAAGCACAAGTTAACCTTTTTAAAATGTAATAATTACTTATACAGCCAAAGCCACCGCGAGTGGCCCAGACGTCTGCAGTACTAGCGGAGCTAGCTTAAAACACCTTTAGCATTCAACTGAGTTCAGAGTTGGAGGAAAGAAATCGCAAACTTACCGTGCAAACTTCAAAGATTTTACTTGAATCTTTTCCAGACAAGCAAAAAAATGTTGGAGATTCATCCCACGGATTGTTAAAACGCAGAAAAATTACGACAAAATGCTCGTCAAAAGTCTCTCGTTCTCTGTACTTCTCCCGCTTGCAGATTCCGGGCCGTTGGTGACGTCACCCACTGAGTTTTCCCTCCCACTGTGATCAACCAATCAGAAATCTGTGTCACGTGAGGCTGTGATACAGTTTAAAATTCAAATGGGGTTACTCCAGGCTTCTGTTTGTTCAATATGATGGAGACTAAAATCAAGAAAAAAGGAAATATTTTCAGCTTGTAAGGCTGCATGAAGGGGGATTTTTTAAAGACAAAGACAAAGTAACTCAAACTGAACCCCATAAATCTGTACCACCCTAAAAAGTTGATTTATTTATTTTATTATTTTTATTTATGTATTTTATTTGTTTGTTTCAAATGTAAAATCTAGTTTTTGTTCATTTTAAGGTGATCCAAATTTGATCCCAAATGTCCTTTAGTTGTTTAGTTCAGACATTAATGTGTTAAATGTTTTATACCCACCAACATATAAGTGTGTGTATATGCACTTGTGCGTGTATGCATGTGTGCCAGTGTATGCGTGTGTTTAACTAAACCTGGCATCATTAACCCAACATACATTCTTGTTCATTTATGTTTATCTAAGCAGTCAAAAAAAAGTTTTTTAAATCGACACTGCAACGTTGTCTTGAAATTTCATGTTTTTTAAAATGTTTCAAAAATATGTCTTTTGAGGACATGACCGTCTTAATGATTTTAATTTTTTCTCTTGAAATTGTAATTAAGTTATATAAATGTAAGCAATATACAACTTTTTTAAGTTGAACATAAATAAAATAAATAAAAAAATATTATTTTCCAGAGATGAACTGTAATGCTGTCATCATGAGACTCATTTTAGGGCTTGCACTATTCTCATTTTTCTTTTTGCTGAGAATAAAAAAAGAGGCCAAAACAAGATCTAAATTATTGAGCAACGAGAGACAAAACCCTTTATGTCTTTCACTGAGACGTAACTGAGATAGGGATTTGAAGTAAGGATATCAAATTGAGACATACTTCAGCGCAACATAATATGGCTCATTTTTCTCTTAATTGAGATCTGGAGAAGAGACAGTTGTGAGAGAATTCTGAGATCTCAAACAGTGCTCACTGTGAGACTTATTTCTCAGGAGAAATGTTTGAGAAGAATGAGAAAAGCAGTTTAGTCTCAAACAGTTCTCATTTATGTCTAGGAGACGTAAATGTGACAGAAACGAGATCTCATCTTCAGTTTTGCTTTGCTATGGGTTATGAGGATTTTGTACCTAAAGCTACGTTCACATTGGCCTCAGTTACGTGCGTTCAACTTCCAACTACCAGTTCCAATAAAAAAAAATATGTAAATGCTGATATATGCATGTTTCGGACCTCCACATTTAAAATGTTTGTGTTCATGCGTCGCTACATACATTTTTAAGTCTGTTTTTGGACTCTAGGTACAAAACGCACAACCATTAAAAGCAGATCGAAAGCTAAAGCAGTTGAACTTTGGTCAATCAGCAGCATTGACATATTGGTAGTGTCTTTTTCAAAACACAGAAGTACCAACCAAATGAAAACTGATCATAAAGAAGAAATGAATAATTGCGGTTATGACCAGAAATTTATGACACCAAGTCTTTCATATATGGGAATAAAGCTATGAAAGAAAAAGCCTGGAGTAAGATTTGTGAGATTTGCACTGCCTAGACATTTCGCACCAAGCCTCTTGCGTCTGTGACTACAGGCACTAGTATCTGGTAGCAACAGCAGTAAAGTGTGGTAAAAGTGAGGTCATAAGTGCTCCAGTTTCATGATTAAACTGTTACAAGAACACGTAACATCAACTTAATGACAGGAGAGTTGAAATGGAAAGACTTTTCTGTTATTTCACATCATCAAGACTTTGGTTGTCTGTTATAATCTGATATCAATATATGAGAGGAACAAACTTAGACATGCCATGACAACATTTTTACCAAAGTCTGAGCTACAGATGTTTTCGCCAATATAATTTACCGATTAAGTCTTTTGTTGTGTTTTTATAATGTATAGCAGAGGTTCCCAAACTGGGGGGGGCGCGGTGGAGTTTTTTTTTCCATACTTTATTGACAGACAACATAATACAATAACAATGTGAATGTCTCAGGGGGAATTGAAATGCGTACATATTGCAGAAAAATATAAAAAATAAAAAAAAGTATATAAATATGTACACATAAATATACAACATAAGACAAAAAGATTTACTTTCAAAAATCTTTGGGGTTTAATAAATTTTAAATCTTTCAAAAATTAAATTAGTTCAAATTGCTTTTTGGTTTTGCAGATGTTTGATAACGGTACATTACTGATTGATTTCACTCAAAAACTGCTGGAATTTAAGTTTGGAGTTTGACCATTTGGCTTTATGGATATGGAATTTTGCCAATAATAAAAACAATTGTGTAATGAAGATACAATCTTTGTCTACTTTGACATTAGGGTAACCCAGAATAATGTCTTTATCTAAAAATGTAACAGTTTGTTTAGTTATATTTCCAATATAGTTTCCCACTTCAATCCAAACATATTTGTATGTCTGCAGTCCACAAACAGATGATAAATAGTTTCCTCCACAGAATGAACAAAACAGGTCCATGCCCACAACAAATCTACTCAAAGTTTTTTTGGTAGGATATATACAATGCAATATTTTGAAGGACACCTCTTCTATTTTGTTAGACAGTATTTATTGCTAATAGTCCAAGCATAAGTCCATTTTATGTCCACAAATTTGGAGTCCCAATAAAACCTCCCAGCAGGTAAGGTTGTGGTCTGTAAAAGATTTCTTATTTGTTTATTGGAAACTGAATTAACACAAATATCCACATTGTCCAAAAAAAATTTCTGGGTTCTTAATTGACTGGTGTTATAAATCCCTTTAAACAGTTGAAGTAGACTGGTTGGAACAGCATCTAACACTTTTGCATATTCTCTGGGTGGAACAGGAATACCGAATTTTAAAAGAAATTCTTCAGACGTCAGAAGATTTCCATGAGAATTGAAAAGTTGTCTGATTAAAACAATATCATTATCATACCATCTAGGAAAAAAGTGATTTATTCTTGTATTGTACATTACTGTTATTCCAAATAAAACAAGTTGTTGGAGAAAAATTATGTTTATAAAGGAGTTTCCAGGACAGCAGGGCTTGTTTGTAAAAGTTTGAAAGTTTTGTGGGTAATTTTTCTATTTTAATTACATTTTAGCAAGAATATAATGCCTCCCATTGTGTCAAATATATATTTAGGAAATGCATTCCAGATATTGTCTTCCCCTTTCAATAAATTACTTAACCACTTTATTTTAAAAGAGTTGTTTAAAGTTTCAAAGGTTAATACATCCATTCCCCCATGTTTTCTGGTGTTACACAAAACATTTTTTCCTTAAGTAATGACATTTTTTCCTCCAAATAAAATCAAATAATGTTTTGTTTAATAGGTTACAGATGTGTTTTGGCATTTCTAAAGACAGAGACACATAGACAGATCTAGAGATTCCTTCAGCTTTAGATAACAGAATTTTACCGTTCAGAGAAAGATTTCTCATTAACCACATGTTATAAGGCGCGGTGGAGTTTAGAAACAAAGGATTTGTATGTTTGTGTCAGTGTGGGGGGGCTCGAAAATATTCAAATTTTCATAAAGGGGGGCCCTGCAGAAAAAGTTTGGGAACCACTGATGTATAGCAACATGAATAATTTAAATCTTTGCATTGTAGTGCATTCAGATGCTCCTATCTCTCAAGGATTTCCATTTTTTTGGGTAAAGAAAAAAAGCTATGGGAAATGTAAAAGTATATAAATGGCGTATACTTATATAGCGCCTTTCTTCCTACAAGGACAAAGCGCTTTACAGTCACAGACCCATTCACCCAGTCACACACAGACACTCACACATTCACACACTGGTGGCAGCTGCGCTGCCAAACACAGGCGCCCGCCTACCACCAGAGGCAAGGTGGGGTTCAGTTTCTTGCCCAAGGACACTTTGACTCATGGGTGTGCAAGGCGGGAATCGAACCTGCATCTTACGATCATGGGTCGACCGCCCTACCGCTGCACCACGGCCGCCCAACCAATATATTGTTGATTTATTTAAAAAGAAATTACTTTGTGGTTTGTTTTCTTCATTATGGTTTTTGTTTGTTTATTTGTTTGTTTGTTTGTTTGTTTGTTTGTTATATAAATATAATAAGATAAAGTCATTATTAAACTTTAAATGTTCACTTCAGAACACAAAGTGTGTTGACTTTGAACACAGGTTCAGTCAGCTCCAGGTACAAAAAAATTATCTGTACAGAAATCTAGTTTTTGGTGATAACATTGCAAACTAATGTAAACAAATATACTCAAATATAAAATCCCTCCAAAACAATCCAACTTCAACAATCCAACAATCCAGTTTACTGCAGTTATCCTGCGGGTCTAAGGCTTTTTTCAAAGATATTTTGTAATTACATATTAGATTTTAAAGCAACATGTTATCTTTTTTGCTATTTAAAGGCTATTTTATGAACTTTACAAAAGTAAACACTTTAAATGTCATTGTCACAAGAAGTCTCTTTTAAAACTTTATTTAAAAGCAGCTGTTGAGGATCAGAGTACAGTTCTACGTGGTCTTTTTTTAATATAAACTTAAATAAACCCAAGCAGAAGGACTGAGGAAAATCAATGCGTCACTTGATGGTTTTGTCAACAAATGTGTTGTATGGTAAATAGTAGACGAGTTATCAAGGTTTGTGGGTTTTGCTTGTTCTCTCCTTGGTCAGAATGAAGGGATCATTTTCTGATCTGCTTATATTTCTCTTTCAGGTTTTGGTTTTGCGAGTTTCAAGTGGCTGCAACTCAATATCCTACACGTGGTTTCAGTTTACTTATTGTCCCATTCGTGTTTTGTGTTGGCCATTATCCCCCTCTGCACTCTGTCTTCTTTGTTCATTTCAAAACTGTCTTTATTTGTTCCTGATCAAGTCCTTTTCTATCAGTTCTGAATCCTTAGGTCTGTACAATTATTTTTCTCAGTTTGTGTTATTTGATATTTTTTTCAAATTTGTATGACTATTATTTTAATTGAAACAGAACCATTAGCTGTGTGCACATCTACGTTTGTTGCAGCATGGTTTCTTTTGTATTTTTTTTTCTATTTATAAATATATGAGTTAGTTAGGAAACCTTGTAAAATAAAATTCTCCATTGATGCATCTCAAAGCTAATTGAATGTTACTGTGTGTTTCAATTCAAATTTCTAAAAGCTGTGTTTATTTCAATGGAGTATTTTTGAAACCACCACTACATGAACTTTGGTACATTTTGCAGGAAGGTCTGCCGTCTCTTGGGTTGTGTTTGAATCCTGTCACTGCTCACTAATCACTAGTCCATTTGCCATTTTGTAGAGCTGTCTGAAACTGCAATTCAAAAAATCCAGCGCCCCTAGTAATTCCCCAGAAGTCTTTGCGAAAATCCAGTGTGCATCGATGCTCAATCAGTTGACAAATAAAGATCGTAATTGAAACAAACAATTATTCCAAAAATGCATTAAAATTTTCTTTTTTATAAACCATCCATAAGAAGTTTGGTCACCCGCAGAGAGCTCGGAGTAGAGCCGCTACTCCTCCACATTGAGAGGAGCCAGTTGAGGTGGCGCGGACATCTGGTTCAGAGGCCTCCTGGGGAGGCCTCCCTGGGGAGGTGTTCCAGGCATGTCCCATTGGGCAGATGCCCCGGGGAAGACCCAGGACACGTTGGAGAGACTACGTCACTCGGCTGGCCTTGGAACATCTCGGGGTCCCCCAGAGGAGCAGGAGGAAGTGGCAGAAGAGAGGGAAGTGTGGGCATCTTTGCTTAGACTACTGCTCTTGTAACCTGGCCCTAGATGAGCGGAAGAAGTGAGCATGATGTCTGAACTACAGCAGTATTTAAGGAGTAGAAAGGTAATTCAGTCATAGCCTTTGTTATTTTTTAATTTTTACCCATGGGGTTACTGTGGGCTTACTCCTCACAGTGAGAAGGCCCTGGTTCAAATCCCAGTCCTTTATATGGATTCTACGACTGTTATATATCCAATTCTAGTAGTATAAGTGTTTAGGTTTCTTGGGGCTATGTTTGCAGAAGGAGTGTGAGATTGACTGTCAAGCAGATGCAACAGCTGCAGTAAAGCAATCGCTGCATTTATCTTCTTATTCTTCTATTCCCTTTTTTTCTATCCCACTTTTACTTGTAACTGAAGTTTATTTTCCACAAAGAGCTCTGTAACTTTGTTGGCATAGTCCTCTTTATTTTTTATTAGTCTACAAAGTCTGTCAGTCTCACAGGGACAGAGCCAAAATAAATCATTTTTCTGCATCAGTCCTAAAATTACTTACTGTTTTCTGAAAGTACATTTATTTTAACTCAGTAGCACATAGCAGGATTTGCCACTGTTGAAGGATAAAAAACACTTGCCACTTCACAACCGCCCCTTTGAAGTTGTAGCAAAAATTGACTTCAACTTGTGAATTTTAGGCCTTTTCCTCAAACAGTAAGATTTCATTCAAGAGTGTAAAGGTGGTATTAAGCATCTAAGTCCAATCTTATTAGAGGTTTTGCAAAGTGTGGTGACTGTATTTCCATATTAGATCAGGAAATGTACAAATTCAACATGGTTTAGTGAAGGAAATGGTCGGAATTACTTAAATTGTGCAGAGGAAACCTCTATAACACAGATTAGTGGACAGATACCAGTATCACAATCAACTATAATCAATAAATTTAAAAAAACTAGACTTAATACCTGAATGATAGTAAAGTTTCATCTCTTCTTCTTTCCGCATGAATATCAGCAACACTGAATAGGTGTGTACTGTAATCAAATCAAATCAAATCAACCTTTATTTATATAGCACTTTTTCGACAACAGATGTCACTCAAAGTGCTGTGCATAAAATACAATAAAATTTAAAAACAAGATGACAAGACAAACCGTGCGATAACCCCCCCCCCCCGCAAAAACACACCCACACACACACATCAATAAATAAATAAATAAATAAACAAATAAATAAATAAATAAAAAAGTGATAGAATGTAGAGACCTGGCTTTGTCCTGAGGTGGGAAAACGATAGTTTGGGGACATGTCCACACCAGCGACCCCCCAACCAAAGTTCACGGAGTACACTACCACAGAACCCCCCAGATCTGATCAAAAGAGTCAGACCCAGGAGATCCCACTGCAGCGACCCCGCTCACTGAGAAGGGTCAGTCACCGATGTGGAGGATCCCTCAGAGGAAAACACTGGAGTGTACTAAAATGTAAAAGGAATACAATTAAAATATATATAAAACATAGACAAAAAACAAATAATTACATAAACCTTAATAGGCATATGAAATAGTAAGAGCGACTGTACTGCAGCATTTCATTGGCGTGCTGCAAAGAAAAGGTTTGACCATTTTGAATATAAATCGTTTGTGTGAAGGCTGGAGATTAAAGCTAAAAAGAGAGCAAGATCGAAAGTGTCTGTGCTCTTTCAGCTTCCAAATTTTTTTATGCCCCAGCATGAAATCTAGATTAATGGGACGTCATTTCTGCAGCAGGAGACTGTGAATTGGAAAGATTGAAAAATACACTCAAGGTGTTCTGGAGTGCTTGAGTGAGCACCGCGAAGCTTTTGAAATACTATTACGGTCTTTGTTTGGCAGTTATGCTGTTGCATTGGTATGCAAGTGCTCCTCAATGTTTCCATCTGTTCAGCTATTCAAACATTGATCTTTCTTTGTGTTTCCACACAGTAAGTTTGGTTGTTGATTCTTCTGCAAAGTTCATTAACTAAAAGTCTCTGTACCAAATCTGGCCTTATGCAACAGTGAGTGCTGATCCTATCTCTTCCATCTTCAATGCTGAGCCATCTATTGGGTAAGTGGTTGTTGCACAAGCTGCTGTACAGATGTTAGGAAATGTAGCTGCTAAAATTGGCACGTATAAATGGGTTAGTGCTCAGGATTTCACACAAAGAGAGAACAACGAGGACTCAATTGCTCTGTGTGTCACATGCTGTACAATTGCATGGTCTGTACCCCCTACCGACTGTAATACACTGCATATCTTTTTCAGCGCACTTTTTCAGAGTGCAGTTGAAGAATGACTTTTTACATCTTGACATTTTCTTAAACTGTCAGGTACGTGTCTTTTTATTAAAGCTTTTTTTAATGTATTTATGTTTTATTGACTTTCAGTCTTACGTGACAGATTTAAATAAACCAATGAAGTCATGTTAGAATTCATACATTTTTAGGTTTATGGAGTATCAAAAAAAGTCAACCCAAAGAACATACATTAACAGGATGCTATTCTTCAGGATAACTAGACTTTAAAGGTTGATCCAGAATATGTTTATCCGCTTCTTATCCAAGCACCTTTAACAGCTGTCATGTAAAGCCTTAGTCACAACTTCCCCTACAAGTGGATTAGGGCTGTGCAAAATAAACAAACCCATGAGGAGTACTCAGGTGGCCCGCAGGAAATTTTAAGATCGTAGAAAACCTGTTAAGCCCATGAGGCAAAAATGTTTATGCACATTTTTTTCGACAGATATGCTGTAGGTGTCAGGTTTTAGTGAACACTGACTGTTAGACATGGGAAAATAAGACCGTAGTTTGTTTTGGCGTCCTACAGACACTTGCGTATCACGTGTACATCCCGTTCATAAAGCATTTGGGTTCAGTTAGTAAGGGGTATTGTACCTATGATTGTACGACGGTATCACACATTCATCAAAAGTCTGTGTAACTTACATCATCCTTACAAATATTCTGCAATGCATTTACTAAACGCATGAAAGTGGTAGGTTTTATTTTCTTGAAGTCCCTTAAGTTAGCCACACAAGTCAAAAGGAAACTGCCAGACAACCTGCATTCCTCCTGCCTACGATCCTCTATGGGGCTGGACAACCCAAAAACCCGCAGTGCCCGTACAGGTCAACCGCAACCGTACAGGGGCATGTGACTAAGGCTTTATTTAAACGCTGACTACTTTAGAGATGTAGTCAAAGTTAAAAACCAAATGTCACATCAGTCAACGATCCAGTGACATGTTAGAATAGGCGGCTGATGCCTTGGTACGCGTTGGACCTCAGAGGTGGTGGAACTCGTTAGTGGTTTATTGTTCCCGCGTGGCGCGCTTAAATGGGATCTGCTCAGTAAAAATGTCAAAGCAAAGCAAGATTGTTCACGAGTGACAGTAAATGTCTCAAACTCCTTTCTGTGGCAGAAGAAAGGTTTATCAATTTAACTGTGATTACTATATTGTCCACACCCGTTGCTTACCATAGATTACAAGAGCATAATATGCTTAAAAATCAATGACTTCTTACAATTTTGACAATTTTCACAGAGCAATCGAGTTCTCGTTGTTCTCTCTTCATGTGCTAATAATTTTGTCGAGTCCATCAGATTTTTCTTTTGTCAGGTTGGACTTTACCTCTCTATTTTTTGTGTTGCATTAGCACAAACTAAAATAACAAACACCTGAGTAATGAAACATTTGTGTGTTGAACCCTTTTTTGTGAGAAGTTTTGTATGTTTTTAACAGTGCAGATATCTTTTGTAATAACTGTGGATGGATACCTTGATTCCTCTTTCAAAAAAAATGTATCCTTTTTGTGTAGACAGTGTACTTTCTTGGTATAAAGTCCTTTCTGATGAATGGCTGGATCATTAAAGCTTTTTGACTTTTTTGCCACACCTCTAAGGTATAGATGGCACATAATAGCCAGAATTTCCCTTTTAAAAACAGAATCCATCGAGAAACTTTGGCACAATTTCAATCAAGAAGATTTACCTCACTTCCAGGAACTTTGGGCTGCTTGTTGCTTTGCTCTAAACACAGCTCATCATTACGTCTACGATTTGAACCAATGGGTAAATTGTCTGCCTTCTTCTTAGCCAATCACATCCCCAGTTTTGCCGTTGAATAAATAGATGCTTTGTCTCTCCAGAAGCTTCACTTGAAAAGCAAACACCCTAACCCCATTGTAACAAATGCACTCTTTAATTATAACTGTATGATTATCTTTAAACAATAAAATTCATACAAAATGATGCTTAGCTAATAATAATGTTCACATGTGCCAATATATAAAGTTTTATCAGTGTCAAACTTATTGTGAAACACAAAAATATCATGTTGTTCAAAAGAAAAAAATTCAGTTTTTCTGCTTTTTTGAATTACCGTACAATAATTAGGAGTTTTATTAGAGATGATTCGATTAACTTTTTTTTTTGTAATCTGTTGCGGTAATCAAACACAGCTTTCAGCTTCTGTCCTCCTACAATGTCCAGAGTCTCCAACTATTTATGGGTTTCATTCTGTTTGTTTTGTGAGTCCCAGATCCGGCTTCACACATAGTAGAAACATACGTCAGTCTTCTGCTTCCTCTTGTATTCAGAGTCACAGAGGATTTTTGAGGTGATCACGACCAGAGCGCTGACTGACTCATTCTTTATTTAATCAGAAAAAAGGAGTGATGACTATTCAGCAAAACTTAAAATATATTCATTTCTGAGATGGTGTGTTATTTCTCAAGAATAATGCAATCATAACACCAATAGGAAAAATGATTCATTGAGACAGTGATGTTGGCCTGTAGACTGTTTGTGGTGGACGAATGGATGAAAAGCAGATGAGTTTTGTTGTTTGCGCAATTTAACACATATGAGGTCAATCTAACACAAGAAAGAGATATGATTACCAAAATATCAAATATTTCCAGGTGCCCTTCTGACATTTTCAATAATTTAAGTAATCCATCATTGTGTTGGCGTTTGCTTGGTGAACCTCTGCTAAATGTACTACCCAAAGGTCAAAGGTGTAGAGTTGCATTCTGCAGACTAGCATGCACCGCTTATGGCGTCAACTGATTAATCTGATGGAAAACAGCCTTAACTTTTTTGGGGTATCATTTCTTGTATGTTTTTATATTATGTTGTATTTTTGTAAAGCAATGGCTTCTTTCCCAGCTTGAATGAATGCCATTTTCTTAACTCACTGAATCTCTTTCAGGGTCACGGAGGTGCTGGAGCCTATCCTAGCTACTGTTGGTAGCTACACCCTGGACATGTTGGCAGTGTGTGGGCCATACCATCATAACTAAGAACAGAAAAAATCACTAATTAAGCAAGTTTTTGGACTGTAGGAGGAAGTTCCTGGAGAAAACCAAAGAATAACAATATTTAAAGGATCAATAACAAATATATTAGGTTATACAAAGAATGAGTTCACCATCAGCGCTGGACCAAACCAATATCTCTCTTGAGGAACACACACGGAGGATAAAAATTTCTGTTCGCTCTAGTGGCTACCTATGCCCGATTAGGACACCACCCTTGTAGATCAGTTGTCTACAAGGGTAGTTGTTTAAACCGTGGTCCAATACAAGATCTAATTCTAATTGATTTATCTGAGCTGTAAAGCGAGCTGCAATGGTGTGCCTGCAGCTGGATCCAGAAAAGGTCAATCTGTTGTCACTAAAAGTTACAAAATGTGTACAATTAAACATTCTTTCAGTCTGTTTTACAGCAACAAAAGGGCCGTCATAAAAATGGTTAATATGAATAGGTTTTAACTCTTTAATAACATTCAGTGAAACAGCTTTAATAATAATGATAATAATAGTGGTTTTCTAGACACTCAACATGCTTACAATGTGTCCATTATTCTTTCACTCCTAATTCACACTTGATGATGGTAAGCTACTGATGTAGTCACAGCTGCCCTGGGGCAGAGGGGTGGCTGCCAGTACGCGCCTACTGACCCCTCTGACCCTCACCGGGACACATTCACATATCAGTGGAGCCACACTGGAGACAGAAGGGGGTGAAGTGTCTTGCCCAAGAACACAACAACAGCTGACTGAGGGGACCTGATAAGAACGGGGTTTGAACCGCCGACCCTTTGATAATTGGTTAACCTGCCCTAAATATATTTCTAGCATTTTTCCAGATATTAAAAAAAAATGAAAATCTCTGTACATCGTGCTGAGGGTAGTTGTATGCAAAAAGGTACATTTAAGGATTTTGGAAAACAAACATCCAGAAAGGAAAAGCTTTGGGTATGAATAAGTTAAGATGCTGTAAAGTAAAGTCAGAACATGGTGGTAGTGTGATGGCAAGAAAGTTTAGAAACTAGCTCATAATCTCAAAGTTAAAAACATCAGAGCGATAAGCACAATGACAAGAATATAATAAAAATGCAGGGACATACTATGAGGTTCTGGTTTGTTTAGAGCTCACTTGTAGCTGCTTGGTTCTTAGGATTTTGGCAGGCTATACCATCACTAAACATCCATACTTTCTGAAAATCATCTAATGGGAGATTCAACAATCCTTGCAATGGTTGGAACTGAGGGGCAAAATCCACTACTTCCTTGAGGCTGGTGTTCTCACAGGATACTGATAAGATCATATGGGATCATTGTGTTCATTCCTTAACAATTTTTTTCGTTGGAAACTGGCCAGCCAGATATATATATTCTCACGTTCAAGGTTCAAAACATCTGATTGACAGATTCTTCTGATTTCTTTAAGTTATAGGGGTGAGGACTTCCCACAAGCTCACTTCTGATTGGTGATAGTAGGTACCAGAAATGTTTACTCAGACCAACTCTGATCAACCACAGCTTATTGACGTTATCTGGTTCCAACATTGCGATGTCCGTATCGCAAAAAAAATGGCAACTGAATTTGGTTGGAGCCCAAGTAAGCCCTTTTTTATGAGTGACGTCACTCAGTCCAGTTCTCTTACAGTCAATGGTGTAAAGATCATGTGACGGACACTAAACCTCACATTGTCAAGGTTTTTTGTTGTGCTTTGAATAACACGTTTTAGTATTTAGTCACATTACTCAATGTAACATTAGGTAAGTCTTATCTTTAAATGTCATCCTGTACAAACTCACATGATGACATTTAATATCCCTATGGAAAGATGTTGGCTGATCTCCCTTCACAGCCTAAATTCTTTCCTGCTTAACTCTCATTTGTTTCTGATGACAAACTCTGGCTCAGCAAGACCGGTGAATTAATTATGTCCGGGTAGGTGCTGAATACATGAATCACAGAGAGACACCAGAGCTGCATCAAAGAAAGGAGATGCGTGCCTTTTTTCAAATTATACTTGAAAAATATGCTTTGATGAATTTGGCTGTTACTACAATCAACTCCTTAGATTATTAACTCGCGACATAGAATATATAATCATTTTGAGTTATTTGTGGAAAAAAACAACTTTGACAACAAGCCTATTTGAAGCTATTCAAAAAATGTCCTGCTGAAATGTTCAAGCTGTGCAAGAAAACAAAACAGATCAATTGAAACCCAAAACAGTCCCTCAGTTTAAGAAATACATTAAAAAACCTTCATTCTTTAAAAAGGCTTTTAGTTTAATGGGAGCATTTACTAAAGCTTAGTGCTTAACTGTGGCTGTTACTAACACAATCAAGTCTTCAGCAAGTTTCAACACTAGCATCAACACTTTTCTAAAACTTATTGCTAAATAGACCTGATCAGCCACCATTTTAACTTAATGTGGTTTCTAGGCGACTGCTATTGTGAGGATCTGTGCCTTTTTTTTAAGCTCAGTTGTCTCGCTTTTCTTGTTTTTGTACACGCTCTATGTTGAGATATGGTTTGTTTACGGCATTGCATGTTTCCAATCAAATAGCTGCTTCTGTTTTTCTTCAATGAACCCAAGTTCATTTGGAAATTGTGGTTTTGGTGTTTCTAATATGTTCGTATAGCCCTCGTATAGCTGGTGGGAGAAAATAAACAAAGGAATCATAGTAGTAGGTTTAGGGGATGTCATCTGGACTTGGTTTTAAAGTTGGAAGACTTGGATAAGAGGCGAAACGTCTTCCAACTTTGAAACAAAGTCCAGATGACATCCCCTAAACCTACTACAATGGAACCAACCTGGATGAATGAGAGTCTTCATAGACAAAGGAATCATAGGATATCAGGACAGGCTTTTATTCTCCAATGGTCCTGCCCACAAATCAGAGGCAAATTTCTAAAGAACCGTGCCGTTCTGCAGAAACTATGTCCAAGAAAATGACACAAGTTTTTTTGATTTTGGCTCAAAACAGCATAATCATAATTTAACTAGGAACACTTGGAGATGATTGGAGTGGAACTTCAAGTCTAAAGTTTACTGTTTCATTATCTTTTCAAACTAAACGTATATGCTTGTACAAGCCAGTTCCCTTGTGATATGGTATTTGGCTGAATCCGAATTCCTTCCCTATCCTTTTGGCTACTCTCTATCCCTCCACATATTCCTCCAAGCGGAGAGATATAGAAAAAAAATGTCTTCAAATTTGGACGTTACTACCGCTTAATGTTGTCATCAAAAGTCGACGGTCATCTATGTTAGCATAGCTGCCAGCGTTTGGAAAATGCAGAACAGCATTGGCTTTATAACCTTAAAAAGTCATGCTAAAACAAAGAGTCAATACTCACATTTGAATGTAAACTTCTGTGTTCCAGAGCACACCCGCATGAAGAAATACGATTCTCCTCTGCACCACAGCGAGACGCAGATTACCCTACCGGCGGAGGGATAGCCAGGCGTAAGTCGTTACGGCGCCTTTTTGATAAGAAAAAAAGACTTTTGGACACCACTACAGCTTTAAATGCCCGTACAATTGGAGGGGCAGGAGGAACCAGTGGGGTAGAGGAGCAATTTGGATTCAGCCTTTCTATCCCCATTTACAATAGCTATAGGGCATTCTTAATTTTTTCATGTGGTTAGTGGAACCAAGAAATTGGATTAATCACTTCTATGAGCACTCCATGTCAGTCGTCCAGTTCCACATCAGCTCTCAACTAATCCAATATCATAACATAGGATGCAGCCTGCGTTTCCAAACTCTAGGGTATTTTTCTAGCATTCCAATTTACTTTTTGTCTCTTCTCTTTTTTTGCTGTGTCACTTGAAGCAATGACTGTAACCATTTATCCATACAGTTATGTCAGATTGCATCTATCTTTTACAGACGATATATAGATTCCAAACTGATCTGTTCTGTTCCATGTCAGAAAAATTCCATCGTTGGAGAATACATGAATCCTATTTGCTTTTACTCCTCCCAGATTTTTAAACGTTCTGCCTCAAATGACCAGATTGCATATTCATCAATGGCAAATATGCTAAGCAAACTACTTCTTCCCTGTTAGCCAAATCTAGTTAGTATGTCACACTTAACTTCTTGGTGGGTGCTGTCAAGTTTTCACAGGTTTTTCCACACATAAATCTATAGTAAATGGGTTCCTATGTTTCTTCAGCCTCCTAGTAGATTCGTGTTAGGGTGATTTTTGTCACATCCAATGACAAAGTCCTTCTTTTCTCTTTTTTGGGGGCTCATACTCTTGATCAGTACAATCGGAAATATCCACTTTAATGTTTTGATTAATAAAAACTCTCCCATCAAACTAGCCTTAATACTGCTGCAATTTCTGTCCTTGAGCTATTTCCTGGCATTGATCTTTCAGCTATCTAGATGGTGTTTTGTTCTTCTTTTATAATTTGTGCAAAATGTTCTGAGGTTATTAAGGGATAATGATGTTACATCCTGATAATCATCTGTAATCTGCAGATAGCATCCAGTCACCGCTGGAGATAGAAGAGCCCATTTTGTGTCTGCTGATTGCAGATGAGGACTGGACGATAACAAAAACCAAAAAGAAAAGAAAAAATCTTGCATAAAATAAAAAATCCAGTCCATATAAATGTATAAAAAAAGTTAACATAAGGAATCCAAACAAGATTAGTAGTATTTCTGAAAATTTATGGACACAACAGTTTTTACATTTTGATTTAACCGAAATTTCAAACAAAACAGTTCCAATGAATGAATCATTTAAATATATTTATATAATGTTGAATCCTTTTGTGCATTGAGAGCCAAAAATTCAAAAAGATTTAGATATGTTAACTTATTATTCAATAATTTTATTCATGTAAAATTTCATAATGATTAATTAAGAGATTTGTGTTTAGTTTCCTCAAAACTTTTGTTGTTGTCATATTTCCAAAATATTTTGTGCATACTTTTGTTTGTTTTTTTGTTTGTTTGGTGTTTTGCTTTTATGAATGTATATTTATATATATTATATATATATATATATATATTATATATATTATATATATATATATATATAATTTTATTTTTTTTAAGTTTTTAGTGGTTTGATAAAATTAAAAACAACTATGGTTCACTGTTCTTTTTCCCATCAAAACTTTATTTGAGAATATTTGAGCAAATTTCACGATATGAATAATATACAAGAATATCTTCAGTACAAACACATAAAACATTTGTATCACTATAGACATTTCAATCAAAACACTGAAATACCATAATGGATTTTCATCAAAATACAGGCAATATTAAGTTACGTATTTAAAAAAAAGCATGAATGAAACAGCCATTTTCTTTTGACAATATATAAATTTTAAAAAATGAGTAACACCTCCGACAGGTTTGGATACATCATGCAACAACAATGCACTATGTTTTTGACAGAAAGATGCTCAGGAAGCAGACAAAGCTGACTTGTTTTAAGTGTCATATTTTAAGACGTTCATTCAGCAAAAACAGACTTAAACAATCCAGCTTTGAGCTACACAAAGCAGCTAAAATCACACATTCCTCTGCTTCTACACAATACGTTTTTAAGTAGTAATTCTACTCATAGGTAGAGAAATGTCATGTTAATTCAAAATAAATTTGGTAATAATTCCAACTATGAGTAAATGTTTTCTTTATGGTCAGTTATCTTTATTCGGATATTTAAATTCTCATCTTGGTAAAATCATAATTTTGGGCTTTCTGCAATTTCCATACAGAAATGTTTTTATGTTAGTAAAAAAAAAAAACATATGTATCAACTATCATTCATTATTTCAGGTTTTTCCATTGTCAATTTAGAAGTTAAACAAAGTCCAATTGTATAATGGCTGACTTCTGCTAACAACCTCTATTTTCCAATGTCTTAAACTGCCTTCTAGCCTTTAAATACACACATTTAAAGCATGTGACACATGTTTAAAGACCATTGATTGTTGTTTGTGCCTTGCAGATAGACTGAAAAGATTTTGGGAGTCATTTCTTTTTCATTATCTTTTTGGTCTGGGTCCTTTAATATTTCTACTTGGACTGTGCTTCTTTGTGGATTTTCTTTAAACCTACTTTTACCGGTAAATGTTTTAGAGCACTTTTTTTTTTTTATTTTAGGATACACATTTTTTTCTTGTTGCTCTTTTCAGGTATTAGCCATAAGCTTAGGCTGCAGGTATGCAAACCAAAGCAGTCAAAGTACAAGACCACCCCAATGAGTCTGGATCTGCTGTACGGTTCTGTGCAGGACATCTTCTCTCCCCACTGTGTCCTATTACTACTAGGGTTTGTACCAAATTTTATTTTTGAGAAAAGACGTCGTTCCCCAACATGAAATATGTTTAAAAATTCACAAACCTATAGTCCTTTTAACAAAAACTGATTAAACCCTTTGGAAGCAACTGCATTTAATAATCCTGACAGGAGCGAACACCTCAGTCCTGAAAAGTGAAGTTTTTATCCACTGTTGCAGTTTGAAGTTGTGGAGAGGATTTGCTATGATAATCTAAACACAATTTCACTTAGGCATCAGAGGTAGACCTGGATGGTTTTTCGTTGTTACGATCAGCCTGACCTAGTGATGCAAGCAGGTTAATATGTATTTTCAATGTATATAACATGGAAATCCTTAACATTCAGTCTGTCCCTATTGACCTCTCTGATTCAGAAAATTACTTGACAGCTGATTATGACTTCAAAAAATGGAAAACATGTTTTTTTACAGAATATCACAAACACGGCCAATAAGTAACAGCAAGCAGAAGTGTATCTATAGATTTCTTTACTGAACCTTTTGAGTCACCTTCCCAAACCCCTGTTTTCTAGTCTACCGTAGAGTCTTTTCTTATATCACATCCACTACCAAACTTTGGCACCTGCTTTGAATCCTTTCTCGTCTCCGTTCCTGTTTAGGCCCCACCAGCCAAAGCCTGCCTGCTCTCAGCCCAGTCCGAGCTTTTCTTTACCCGAGATGTGCCAGTCTCTTTGGGACACAGATCCTGAAGCAGTTTGGATTTAAGGAAGCGCCTGTAAGAGTCCTTTTCCATCAAGGTGTAGATCAACTTCTGGGCCTCGTCAAAACAAGACGGGCTACCCTTCTCCACTTCCTGCCGGGTTTTTTCTCTGGCTGCGGCATCTAGGTTTACCTTGAATGGGAGAAGAGAAAGAGAAACTGATTTAGAAGGACATGTGAGAACACATGAAGTAAAGAGTCAAGAAAAGATGCAAAATAAAACTTCAAAATAAAAAAAAATAAAAAAAGGATGTGTCATATTTGTTATTTTTGGATCTGCTTGTTCTTGACACTGATCGAATCTCTGTTATTTTGTTAAATGATGTGTCCAATTAAAGTCTAGTCACCTCATTTGGGGCATCTGCCTCCACATATTGCTGATAGATCTGTTTTGCTCTAACCGCCGTCTGAGAAGGCGGAGTCTTCTTGAAGTCCTCGCAGGCCATCCAGAAGTCCACGTTTTCTTGACTGAACTCGGACCGCAGGAAACTGGTAAAGACTGTCCGACCCACTGACAGAGAGAGAAGCCAAATAGCATGTTAATTCTCAAATATGCATTTACGTACGTTTACATATTTATTGGAAGTGGTCGCTTATAGCGTGTTGCCAAGTGCGGTATGAACGAAGCATAAAGGTTCTGGACAAACCGATTAATTGTATAACCCTTCACACCAGAGATATCGCCGGCAACACTTGAGTAACACATGCACATAGACATTTGGTAAATCATTGATTGTGTACGCGTTCACAATGAATCAGCTGATTCTCACACAGAGAAAAATGGCTTTGCACCAATATCTGTAACAGCACAAAAGAATCAGCTGATTTACGTGGATTGTAAAAGTGTTGCATATTATCACAAAGCTAATTTTCTCCACTTCACAATCTGCTGGAATTACATTATTTGCATAAATAGTTGAAGAATTACAGTAGTTCAAAGAATGTAAACACTGAAGCTAAAGCTCTGGTAATACAGGGTTAAGCAACAAATACAAAATATTATTATTATTATTATTATTAATATTATTAACAGAAAGTCTTGTCCCACTTCTCCATGTATGACAAGCCAGTCACAGATGAAGAACAAACAGGTCTGTGCTTTCAGAAAACTATGATAGAGTTCAGCAGAACAGCTGGAGAGTTCTGCAGTCCTGCATGATGTAGATGACCTACAGTGGAAGATGGTCAGGTCACGTTACAATAAACAGCAGGAGATCGGACCTATGAGAGCTGCTGGACGAAGACTTGATGATGCTGGAGGTCAGTGGGTGAGATCATGGAATAGACTGGAAAATGCTCAACTGCTTCCCGCAAGGTCAATGCTCCTTTAAATCCTCACAGTCTTACACACTCGCACACACTTGTGTAGTCTGCACGGGTCAGGGCGCCCTGAGGGGCTGCGCAGTAGTGCCTCAAGACACGTACCAAAAATCCGAGCATGAGAATGACGCGTGTGTGTGTGTGGGAGAGAGTGTCAAGTCTTCATCTTCACATCCCTTTGCCTCTTTGTCTAGTTATCCGAGCAGGACAATGCCTTTCAATAAGCACTTATCGTGACAAAAGCCCGCTGCACCACTGTTATCCTGTTCCTATCATTTTGTGAGGTTTACAATCAGTATGTGGATCTCCAAAGCCCTTTCAGCTGCTATTAGTGAGGAATGTGCGAGTCTTTTATCTGATACCACTCCCAGAGCAATTAGATTCTGGTTTAAAAAATAGATTTTTCAGGGAAATAATGAGCCAAACGCTTGGCTGACTGTTAGTAGCAATGATGAGGACCAGACAAAGCTCTGTTGGGCTTAAATTTGTACCCCAATTTCACACAATATAGCAGAGTCAATTATTACTATTATCATTTTTAAGTATGACAGATTCACTTTACACTTACTTTCACTGCTCATCACATGACTGAATGACTCCTTCCATTTTTCAACCTCAGATGGATCTGGCACCCTAAAGCAAAAAAACAATTTTCCATGAAAATTCAAGATCATTTATGTTTTGTTGATTTTATAAATCAACTGAAATCACGTAAACTGCTTTTCTGTCTGCCGCTCCACCTTAAACCGTCTCAGCTTGAGAAGCCAGGGACATTAAAAAGAGACCGCATCATTAAGATTGTTTTGAATTTCAGCAATCGTTTAATATTTTATGTATGAAACTGTTTTAAAATCGAAAAATAGTCTGAACATTGGAAACCTTCATAACAAGGAGTTTGTCCTTACCGAGAAGGAGGGTCTAAGGACAGGAATACCCAGTTTAGCTTAGTCTATTTAGTTTAGCAATCACCTATTGAATTGTATGACGTCTTGTTCATCATGATTTCACATTTATTATACAATTACTGGTATGAAGCCCGTTAAGACGACTATTGTTTCTATATAATCAAATTGAATTGAATTGAACAATCTTAATGCGTCAAGGTTGATTGTGTGTCGCAGCGTCAATTTGTTTCAAGTGGATGAAAAGTCAGCGCCACCAGCTGTACATTAACTATAAAAGGCTTTTTAATCTGCCAGTGCATCGATGCAAAAAAATAAAAAAAAACCTGTTCCTCTATAACCTTTTTGAGTCTAAATATAACTCCTCACACTAACTCATAGTTGCTCATTAACACTGCCCCTGTTTTTTTTACAACAAACATTCACCTATGAAACATTGTTCTGGCAAAACAAAGTCAAGGTGAATGACTAGTAAATTGTCCACATCCGTTTCAAGTAAAATTGGCTTTTACCCGAAAAGCGTGAAGGCCGGATCTATTTCTACATCAAACAAACCACCTTCTTACTCATCGCTTCGTCATTTCTCGTTAAACAAACTCAAAGAAACGTAAGAAATCTCATTCACAGTGATTTCCCCAGAGGCAGGGCAAAGCGGCAGCTTTGTTTGTTCAGAGTTCTTCACAAAAAAGGCAATTAAAAGTGGATTGTGTTTAAAGATTTGCATTTTTACTGTTGTAAGCTTATACTTCAGGCAGGTAAAGATAATAATACTTTAAAAACATTGTGCATTGTTCATAGAAGCAAAAAAAAAAGATATTCAAAATGTCTTTCAAGTTTAAAAAATACACATATTTCTTGGAAAAGAAGCATTGCATTGCAACAAGAAAAAAACAAAACATCAAAAACAGACAGATAAAGTTCTCTGACCTCTTTGAAGCAGCGGTTTTCTCCTTCACCTCCTTCTGATCGGCTGTTTGGGGTTCAGGCTTCTGCAGTAAGAAGCTTAGTTTGTGCTTGATGTCTTTGGCACTGCGGAAGAAATCATCTCATCAGCTTGTGCGGACTAAAAACATCCTCAGCATGCCTTAACAGGTGTGAAAAACAGCTCAACTGCTTTTATTTGAGGTTTTTCAAATGGTTCAAAACTGCTGCTATTTTGCAAAGATTCACGAACTAACAGTGGTGGTGTTTCTGTAGAAACATCTAGGTTCACCGCACCTTCATTTTGCATTGAGCTTACCTTTTCAAGCAGGTCGCAGGCAGAGTTGCTAGTCCTTTACACATGCTGGAGCGTTAAAAATCTCCCCAAAAAAATCAACAAGAAGTGTGTTTCTTTTCACAGCAGCGTCCTTCTGTATCTGAAACAAGCTCTGCTTATCTCAACTCCCACTGTGATTTATACCAGGAAAACGCATGGGGAGAAAAACCGGCCAATCACAGCAGATACTGAGGCAGAGGCTAAGAGAGGGAGGGAGGCAGAATGGAGGGAGGGTGTGAAGGTGACAAAATAGGGGAAATTAACAGCAGATGGCATGAATGTTACCTGAACAAAAGGTGTTTTCCTAAAAGGGAAAAAAGACGGTGGGGAAAGCCAGAAACAGAAAAGTCTGTATTTCTTAAAAAAAAAAATCAACAAGCAAAATATTTGTAGTTATGATCAGTTTCTGATGAAAAAAATCAATACTTTTCTCTGTGGTGTTGAGTTTCTCATAATGTAATTATCTAGGTTTATGATACTTACAAATGCCATACAAATATATCTACACTGAACCATACATATTTTTGAAATTACTATAACAATAGAAATTACAACTGCTAATAGAACTTTCTACTTACTGTGGATGAGTCAAAAATAATTGCTTATCAAAAAAAACACTAATTGCTCTTGGATATAATTATTTTTGTTGTCCGAGCATTTAAAAGAAGTGTAGCACATAAGGCTTTAACTTGCAATGACTTAATTTTATTAAAGACCCACTTGGATAAAACCGCATTCATTCATTCATCAAAGTCAAAGTCAGCTTTATTGTCAAATATGCTGCATACACAAGACATACGGCACAGATGAAATTACTTTCCTCTTGCCCCACAGTGCAACCAGCTTATAAATAATAAAATAAAATAGATAAAATAACAGTTATAACAAGAAGAATAACATTCATTCATTCATTTTCTAATCCATTTGTTTCCTTTCGAGGTCACGGGGCTGCCGGAACCTGTCCAAAGCCACTTGCGGGCGAAGACAGGGGACATTCTGGACAGGTCGCCAGTCTGTTGCAGGACCGGATAGAAATTTTAATATGTTCTGGTAGCAAATTTCTCCTCATGTATGACATGAGATTAAAATTGCATTTCCGAGGATTTCTTATTTGAATCATTGAGAATCAGGAGCAGAGGAAAAAACACTGTTTAAAAAAGGTTGTAAGTGTGATGTAGAAGCTACAATCTGCAGGGCACAAGCTCACTGCTCTGCTCCATTCTGATGCTTCCACTTGTAGACAAATAGATCCATGAACGTCTTTGTTTTCCTCGTCTGAGTTGATATCTGGTTGGACACGCCTGGATAGCTCCAATATTACTCGCCATTTTTGTTGCACAGGTAATGTTTAGTTGGGGGTGTGAGGGAGCTGTAAGCTAGCAGAACACTGAATTGTGGGTGACAGGAAGGGGGGGGGGGGTAGCTCCATGCCAGTGGTCCTGCCTACAGCTCTGAGCTAATTCCTATTTTTTATGTCGACACAGGTTTTTTAGAGTAGGGCTAAAAATGGCACAACCATAATTAAACGACCACTGGGGATGCTTTACAATAGTATATTGTTAAAACTAGCAATATTGGTGAACTATTGGAGGATTAACTCTTGGTTTCAGTTTGTTTAGTTCACAAATGAAAATATAGGCAATCCACTTAAAAAAAAAAAGTTAATCACAGAAACCAAACAAGTACTGAAAGCTCATAACTACATCTACAGCTAGTCTGCTGCAGAGATGGTTATTTTATACCTCCATGACATTGAAGTCAGAAAACAATGTTTAGGTTCTCTGGCTTTCACAGTGGGAGTGCAGAAACACTTTCTGCCTATTATTTTGTCCCCACAAGTTATTTAAAGTGGTTTAATACTAATTTGTGGCAGTAAAATATTAATTTCATTAGTTATTTGAACTTAGTTTACAGCTAAAGACTTCAGATTTAACTTGAATGGTCTACTGTTTTTTTCAAATGTTTTGAAGGTTTTGCTTATATGCTTTGACAATTTAGGCTGGTATAAACAATACAGATTTTTAATTAATATTTAATAATAATCAAAAATGTCATTTTTAAAACAGGTTTTTTTGAAAAAGCACAAAAACTGGATTATGACAACTGTGCAAAACTATAAAATAAAATAAATAAACAAATAAAAATTGGGAGTGGGAGTATATACATTTGCTTCTTCCCACTCTTTTTCAAGCAATAAATTAAAGTCGACTTGATTTAATCATATTTAATGAATCTAAATTGACCTGATGTGTACTATATGCATCATTGCAAAAATCTCTATTTATGATTTTGAGTAATTACAGTTACTTTCTACTTACATTTACAGACATTTTCCTCTGTTTTTTTTTACTCAATGCATTTCATATTTTCTGTAATAAGTGTAATATACTGTATCTGTGTGGGTTTTTCTTTGTTTGGTTATTGCCTTGTCTACAATCAATGCTTTGACTAAAACAATTAAATTAAATCTCATTAAAAAAAACGATTTTTTTAAATAGTTTTGCCTCTTTCAAAACAATTTCCTTTATGCTTCTGAACTATGACCGACAATTTAAAAGAGGAATGATTTTAATTTTATAAAATATATCACTGCATTAGAAACCTCTGCTTGTGGTGTTACCAACGGTTGTTTTTTAATTTTTTTTGTAAACAACACTACTGAGAAAGAGATGTTAAGAACTATCTAGATAAAGTTACCACATCCATTATGACTAAATACCCCACTGGTGCCTGTTTCAAATCCCCTCCATCATGTGAATTCATCCAGAAGAATTTGATGAGGTAAGTGTAAGCTAAGCATCAATAAAAGGGACATCTGTTCATCTTACCTGCTCAGAAATCTTCATTTGTCTGGTCAAAGTCCAGAGCTGCTCTAATGAGTTCGTTGGTTGTTTTTTTTCCATCCCACTCCGGACTTTTCTCCTCATTTTTCTAGCTGTTGTAATTATTTTTCCTCAGAGACAATGCTTTCACAGTTATCTGGTCAAAGTGACCTAATTTATGCAGCCTTTACCGAACATCTAATAAGGACACACGTCTGGACTCTGGTTAGAATCGATGCGTCTTCCAAATTGGAGATGCCATTAGCGAAGGACTTAATAATTATCCTTTTTTCTGAAGGAGAAGAAACCCCTTTTTAAAAGAGCTGCAGTTAGGCCTTTCTATCACAATGCATAATGACCTGATGCAGACTTAGAAAGAAATAAAACCCTAATTAACTTTTGACAAACGATACTACTTAATTGGACTCTGTGTCATAAACCTGCCAGCATGATTTAGATCTGTAAGCAGGCCAAAGAAAAGCAGCTCATAGAAATGTGAAGTATAGCTCTTTAAACTTTCTCCAAAATAGCTTAAATGAAAAATTAAGTTTATGGGGAAGTTCAATTTAATTTGTATAGCCCAAATTCACAACAATAGTCATTTCGATGGGTTACGTATCGGTAATTGAAAAGTAAAACACAAAATTAAAAGGATCATGAATACATAGAATTCAATAGGATAATACTAAATTGAACTAACAAACTGACTAAGCTGAACTGGACATCCCTGCCCTTAGACCCTCCTTCGCGGTAAGGAAAAACCCCTAAAGAAAACGGATTCCGGGAAAAACGAAGAAATTTCAGGGGTGCCCACATGAAGGAGGGATCCTCCCCCAGGACGGACAGGCGATTTACCAGATCATATTTACCATCATAACGAAGAATTACCGTATTTTCCGGACTATGTCGCCCTTTTTTTCATAGTTTGGCAAAGGGGTGCGACTTATACTCTGCAGCGACTTATATTAGAAATAAATTGAAATAAATACATTGTTAACCCTCCTGTTATGTTCATTTGTGAGGAACAGAGATGATGTTCCTGGGTCAATTTGATGTATGAGGTATGTTAAGTGTTAAGAGTATGTTAAGTGACTCAGAGAATCAGCAAACCTTTTTTTTACAGTAAGATCTTGAAGGCTAACAACATAATATTCTATTTTCCAATGATTTCATAGATTCAGAAATGCAATAAAAATGACAACTGTTTCTACAAATACAGGATGAAAACAGAGTATTAGTTGGCCAATGATGCTTCATAAAAGGAATAAATAAATAGGTTTGAGAAAGAATTACTGTGAAATTATGAGATAAACAGTCTGCTATGATTGTGTCATATGAGGTTGTGGAACTTATTAGTTCTTGGTCTCAGATTTTGTCAAATAAATTTCCCGTCAAAATGCGACTTATCTGTGTTTTTTTTCTACTTTATAATGCATTTTTCGGCTGGTGCGACTTATACTCCGCAGCGACTTATAGTCTGGAAAATACGGTAACTTATCAAACACTACAACTACATATTTAAAGTCCAGCAGACGAGCTTCATCCAGACGGAGTTGGGGGGACAGTTGGGGGCGCGAGTCGAGCCGTAGACAGGATCCACAGCCAGGTGAAGGAACAGTAGCGGAGACGTAGGTAAAGTCTTTTCAAAAGCATGTCTATGTTCCTATATTGAAACTACATCATTTCGATGATTCATGGGTGTGTGTAGATTCAACACTGCAGGCAGCAGAGAAGGCCTTTCCTGCTGATTTAGCTGACAGCGAACTGTGGCTGTAAATCGGAGTGAACAGAAACTATCTGCCCTCCTTGTTAGCGGCTGTTTGTACCACAACCTATTCCCAGACCCATTTCTTTGCATAGTCATGTGAAATAACTAGGAAACCCTATGAAAACCTTGGAAACTTGGATAGATACACATGTATATCAATTTGAACATCACTGGGTGTTCCAGGTCACATAACTTGACACAAAAAATGTTTTAAGCCTATTTAAACTTTCTATGGAATGTAATTTCAAAATAATATAATTTCTGCTTATTAAGTTTAGACACCTCACACTTTATACACATTTAAGGGACTGGTAGATGCTTTTAAGACTTATCAATACCTGGCGGAAACCCTGTTTACTGGATTTTTTTTCTCATTTTGTCTCTTATAGTGGGAGAATACCTATGATGACAAGAGGAGAGAGGCTTGTAATTTTTAAGTTTTTCCCCAATATTATTGACTGATTAATCAATGAAAATAAAGGCTCATTAATGTAATAACTAAATTGTGATTACTAAAAAGCAAAAGTAAAAAACAACATACTCACTTTGTTAAGTTTTTTTTTTTTTTTTAGTTTTTTTTTTTTATAATTTATAATTCAGAAACATAATATGACTCCAGTATGATCCCATGTTTCATCCTGCTGGAAACTAGAGAGGAATTCTGGACCAATCAGCAGGCCAGAAAGTGGTGTCTCATTTCAACTTGAAAGGGCTAATATTTACCATCTGCAGCCTTGCTTCAAGGCAATGTACAAATGAGGTTAGCAGGAAAACAAGCGGACATAAGTCTGATAAATGTGTACCAGGCAATAACCATTACCCTCCTTTCATTTGATTCTGTCTGCTCCTCCTCCTTTACATCTGACCTTGTATAAAAACTACAAATATTCATACTCAGTGATTGTTGAGGCCCCTCTATTACTGAAAGAAAACCCTACAAAATTTAAAACCAGTGAAAATAGGATGTTGCTTTTGAATTGCTATTTAGAAAATAACAAAAGAGGCTTGTAAAGTGATGTGACCCCTTGCATATATTGAAAACAACGGCCCAGAGAAACACAATGAGCTGAGGTGTGTCCACTCATTGACATCACAGGTGTCTTTGATTGGCCAATCTGTCAGTCTTCTTATTTAAAGCATGACAATCGTGGCCGTGTTGTTTGGAAAATGTGATGGCTACGACACTGAAAATGAACCACACTAAGAAGGAATGAGTTTTTTAGGAAATGATAAGAAAAATCATTTACTAGTATGTTAAATGTAAAGATTATAAAATAATCTCCTTGCAGTTTTATGTTCCTGTGACTACAACTGTGCAAATGATACACAAGTTTAAAATCCTAGTGACTGTTGCAACTTTCCTGAATGAATTAGACGGCACACAATAACATTAAATGACTATAAACTCCAAGGTGAAGCTACATCACTGCAGATTGCTTGATCAGTCATGTTTTAAACCAAAGGGGACTTTGTACAAATGATAATTAATAATAATTATGAAGAATTGTTTCAATACAAACTGACAAAGTTTCAAGGACAATATGTTGTAATGAGCAACTGAAACTAAATAGCAGGTTTTTAACAAGCAATGTTTTTATTGTTGGACTTTCTTTTAAATTAGTTGTTTTGTTTATTCAGTCACATGAGTTGGGTATGCAGGTTTCATGTGTTTGCTGTCTTGAAAAGCAGGGTGTGGAGAATAAAGGAGTCAAGGACATCTGGGTGAAAAGTAGCTTTGATTATTAAAAGACCAAACTAGAAGATGACTTGGAAAACCAAATAGTAAAGTAAAAGTAAAAAGTAGAAAAAAAAATGTGTAAATAAAAAAAAAATTGCTATCTGAAAACAAGCTCGATGTGGATAACTGCTGGAGGGGGTTGGATCGGTCACACCGACTCCTTTAAAACGATGTCTTTGAGTTCTTATCTCTGCAGTTCTGCTGGATAATCATTATGGACCTCAGACATGTTGCAGACACACGATGGATAATCTCAGACGTCACCCATGGATTTCTGCTGCACAACTGAAGCCTGAAGTAGGACTCGGACATTGAACTGTGTTTACAATGTGGGAAAATGAAAATTAGGTCGGAGAAAGCACAGTTGAAAACTTGCTTGGGTTCTCCCATGGGGCAGCACAACTAATAAAAAATAATTTAAAAAAACGCTTTGAGCATCTGGAACAGCAAAGATAAATCTAATCCATTATTTATTTTTATTTTTTTAAACGCATTCCTTACAATGCCAAAATTGAGCTCAAGAAAATCAAACTGACAGATATGTTTCAAACCCTGTCCAAATTGCCATGAATAATAATAAAAAAAAATATTTAACTTCAAGTAAGTAAATCCGATCTGACGTCAAAATGGAAATTATGGGTAAATTGCTCCCTCCTGATGCCACCCTCCAGTGGTCTTTAGAGGAAATGCAATGTTTTCTACTTCCTGATTGTGTCGTGTTTGTGAATGGAAGGTGAGGGGGCTTTGCTCTGGACCAACAACTCACTAACCCTTCTTTATTGATTTATTGATTTATTTCAAGCATTGTAGTCAAAGCACTAAAAAAAAAATTACACATATTTATCAAACTCATTACAGAAATGATGAAATGCATAGATTAAAAAGACAGAAAACAAAACAAAAACGTCACTTAAATCATATTTGCTTAATTAAATACAGTGATCATTAACTGAAGTATATCTTTATTAAAAATAAACATTTCTGTGAAAAATTGAAAGATAAACACCCCACCATGTGAAAAGAGAGGACAGGAATAAACGTTTTAATAATATACATGGCATTTTTGCATCTTTTGATGAGAATAATAGTAATAGATTAGATTTATCTGCACTTTTCCAGACGCTCAAAGCGATTACAATGTGTCCATTATTCATTCACTCTTCGCTCATTCATGCTGGGGATGCCAGTTCGCCCCTACGGTCCCTCTGTCCATCACTGGGACATTCATGCACATTCAAGTGGAGCCACACTGGAGGCAGGGAGGGTGAGGTGTCTAGCCCAAGGACACAACGACAGATGACTGGGGGGAGCTGGGATTGAGCCACCGACCCTTCAATCATTGGACAACCTGCTCAAATGCCTGAGCCACTGCCGCCCCACTAATGAATTAAAACTGAAAAACTAAATAAGTCCTGAACATGTTTTAATGTGTTTGGTGATAGATTATTAAAATCACCACATTCCAGTAAAGTCTAGCTTTGGGACATTTGATCCAATTGGAATTTTTTCTGGGTTTCACTTCCCATTTTGGACTAAAATTAATGCAAGAAAATATCTCAGCAAAAAATCTCTGTTAACATTTCCCAACTCTGTTCAAAATCAAGCTGGCCAAATGCAACAAAAAAAGTTAAAACCCTGTTAAATTTTTTTCCAAGGACATAAAAACATGAAAGATGGCTAAAGAACACATCTTGCTGTGAAATCCTGTTCTCTTTTGATTGGAAGAATGAAAGATTATGTTTTTCTGGTAAGTGCACTGACTACTTTTTTGCTAAACAAAAAAATGTTTTAATTAATTATATGGATTAAGTTAAGAGTTTTTATCTTTTTTTTTATTTCGATTTTAAATATTTTGGTGGTGAGCCTCCAAGTCACCTGCTGCAAACCAGTACAGATCCAGACCGTCGGATGTAATCAGAGCCCCATAGACCAGGGTTGTACAGCAGTAAGGTGATGATGGCTCTGGGTGTTTCTGTCACACACACACACATGTGTGTGTTACTGCATGTGCCTCATTAACACACAAAGGCACATTTTGTACATAAACATGATAATAAATTTGATTACAGTGAATAAGACTATACAGAATGGACACAGATTATAAACTTTATTATGAATTAAACCATTTATGACAGGATTTCTTTATGGATAAAAGCATTTCAAAACCGAATAAACCTGAAATATTACTTCTTCAGAATGAAAAGAGATCTTCTGTCATAACAGGATGCATGTGCAACGCATTCATGTTCCCATCACTTTCACCAAAAGTTCATAATAAAGCACAGTAAATGAGTACAATCATGTTTTACAAGCAAATGAACTTACTGCTCTAAAGCTAAGTTCATACTGCCCTCGACAACACGGACGCTTCCGATGAGAAGTCCATGTAAATGCGAATAAATGCACATTTCAGGCATCTGCGTTCAAAACTCTCACATTCACACGTAGCCATGCAAGCTTCTACGGCTCGAAACGCACATACGTTAAACACGTGTTGAAAGTTAAACCGGGTCAAAGTTTGATCGATCAGGGACTTGGATTTGGTGGTTTAGATGATGTCCCCTTTAATTCAATGAAATATTAACCAATTGGAAATTGATCATGGAGGAGAAACTAGGAAAAATTTTCTGCGCATGCGCAATACTATGACACCAAGTCTTTCATATTTCGGAATAGAGCTGTGAAAGAAAAAGCCTGAAGCAATTTTTACAAGATTTTCACCACTGTGACACCACTGTCTCATCTAACTGTATGTGGCTGCTTGCCCATTGTGAACATTTGGAGCACAGCACACAGGCCTAGTGTGTACATAGCTTAAAAGCTGCCAATCTTAGTAAACACAAACTTGGTAAACACCTAAAATGTCATCTTATGTTGCATAAACTGACATTTTTCTGAATAGATGGTGAGTAAATGTAAAATATAAGGACTACTCTTATTTGGCACAAGTGGGTTCATTGACACCCTTTGATCTGTCACATTTATTTTGACATAATGAATTTAATAAAGTAGGCAACATTGACATAAAAGAACATAAAAATATTGTATTAATAATAAAAATGTGAATGACGTGTTTGCAGAAAATAGTTACCTTTTTAAAACTTGTTTAAATACAAGTTGAAAAATGTTAAGTGCAGCTGAGTGTATAATTGAATTCTCATAGCCTGAGTGATACAGAAATACAAAGACCAGCACCTGATACCGCTTCTTTCATATCTTCCTACACATAATACATTTATAGGAGCAATAAAATCATCCTAAATCCTATTTACATATATGAACAAATAGTGAACCATCCTAAGTAGGACGTTTTCATTGCCTGCTGGTCCTCATGGAGATCAGACCAACAGCACTTCATCTTCTGAATTTACTGGGTGTTTTTTCTATTTGGAATCTTTGGAAAAAGAAAAGAATTTTGTTTATCTTTAACACACACACACGATACGCATGGATAGTACATCAAATACAGCTTTCATTTTGCTCGCATCAAGAAAACAGATTCAACTTAAACTTTTATTTTTGGAGCATTTTCAAATTCACAAGGAGTTCAGACAGAATTTAAAATCAATCATGTTTACTTTTTTAGGTATTAAATATTTCACACACACTTTTCAGTGACTAGTTACAAATCTCTGGATATAATGTTTTTGTTTTTTTGCATTAAACCCACTGTTCACCAAGATCCTAAATAAAGGGAAAAAATACATTTTTAAAATATGAATTTATTGATTGTACTTATTTAGTAAGTGCAGCAGAGCGAATAACAAGGGGAGGAGGAGCACAAAAATGGAGCGTTGCTGCTGGAAAAAATGATTTGGTCTGCTGGGCTTAAAGGTCATCTGCCATCTGTTACGTACGACATGCGCGCTGTTTTCAGTGACACAAGCCCTAAGACAAGAGGCTCAAGAATGTACCTGAGCTGATGACGGACTGTAATGCACTTGCGGGGCGGCATTGATGGGGTACAGGCAGCACAAAAAAAGACTTGTGGACAAAATATACTGCCAAGGTAAAGATTTAATAAGAATAAAACATAATAATGGCAGCGCTAATTTCCATAAAAGAATTTATATCAGTCCTTAACTTATCCAAAAGTGCAATGTTGGAAATACAAAGACCTAAATTGAAATAATCTTTGCTTGTTGCCATTCCAAAGTATTTAAAAATGAAGAAATGATGTTGTTTAGTCTCCTTTCACTGCTTGAATATCCCCTAATAGGAGCAATTATTGCACGCATTTCTGTGTAAAGTTGTGTCAATTTGCACATTCCTTTCAGGCGTGCAAACTATAAATGCAAAACAGCAGCTCCTATCCTGTTTCACGCGTGATAAATCATATTGCGTGTTGTAAATTAGGTTTTGAGCAGACAAACCTGCAATAGATCGGGCCATAAAATCATCAAATACATGACTGTTATTTGAATGTGGTCACGAAACCAGGTAATGAAGAGGTGCTCTGATGAGCTCAGCATCCTCGGCACACCACCAAGGGGGGAATTTGTGTGCTAAATGGAGGTGAAGGGCATGCAATTAATCCAAACCTGAGCTCTGGAGTCATAAATATGAAATCTTTGAGCCACACAGCACAAACGTCTTTCTTCGTTTCCTTTTACATTGATAAATCCAACACTAGTGTTAGATTTTCTGGCCTTAGTGTTTGTTGAAAAGGAGGAAGGGTTAAGGATGACCAGACCACCATATGGACAAGTTACCAAAGGATGCTTGTTTAGTTTAGATGCATCATTCTTCCCCTTTTAATATTGTGCAAAAAAAACGTGGAAAGGTTTGACCGTGTAATGAATCATTCAGGAGTGGTTGCTGAGCATAGGGCTCTACTGGACAGTGTGCCCCAATTACTTTACATGTGTGCTCTGATACCAAGCAGCTCTAGTCTCATTGAGTTGGATGGAAAAAGAGGAGTGTCTTTGACCTCTTGATCAGTCAGCCTTGTGCACCATTGGGAAAAAAGCAGACAAATGATTTAAACCTCAGGTTATTTGAGAAACATGCAGGACACTGGTCTGTTGTTTGACACCTGCCATTGTAACTTCTTATTGGCAGAACAAACAATCGATTCAATTCAGTTGTATTTATATACCCCAATATTACAACACGGCTGTTTCACCGGGTTTCACTAATTGTATAAAACCTAAAATTACTTATACAATAGCTAATTGTTAAACTAAACAGACTAAACTAAAGTGGGCATCCCTACCCTTAGACCCTCCATCTCGGCAAGGAAAAACTCAGAAAAAAACAGAATCTAGGGGGGAAAAAGTAAAAACCTCAGCAATGTTCACATGAAGGAGGAATCCTCTCCCAGGATGGACAGGCGATGTACCAGAACTCTAAGAGAAGAATTTGCCTATCTAACCCTACAACTACATGTTTAAATAGTGCAGCAAATGTCCTTAGGAATGGGATGGGAATGGGCCGCCCTGGCCCGGTTTATGAAACCATATTCTCTCTGATTAGATCTGCACAGAAAAATCTACACTGGACATAATTAAAATCATAATTATTCCCTCAAACTTCATTACAGTAGGTGAGGTAAGGGGAACAATAAGTTAAATATTCTCTGATCACCAGCTAGTCTGGCAATAAGCCTGTCCAAAGAGGAATGTTTTCAGTCTAACTTTGAATCTAGAAACTGTTTCGGCCTCTTTTACATGAGCTGGGATCTTATTCCATAAAACAGGAGCTTGTTGGCTAAAGTCTCTACCTCAAACTGTACTTTTATAAATTCTGGGAACCACAAGCAGTCCTGCATTCTGTGAGTAAAGTGTTCTGTTTGGGTAGTAAGGCACCATGAAGTCTTTAATATAGAATGGGGTCATACCATGTAAGGCCTTACATGTTAGTAGAAGGATTTTAAACTTTATTCTAGAATCAACTGGGTGCCAGCGAAGTGAAACTAACATAGGAGTGATGTGATCTCCTCTGCTAGTTCCAGTTAACAATCTAGCTGCTGCGTTCTGAACAAGCTGGAGACTTCTTAAGGAACTCTTAGGACACGCTGCTAACAAGGAGTTACAGTAATCCAGCCTAAATGTAACAAACGCATGGATGAGTTCTTCAGTATCACTTTTAGATAATATAGTTCTGATCTTAGCTATATTGCACAGGTGAAAAAATTCAGTTTTACAAGTCTGTGATATGTGAGCCTTAAATGATAAATCATGGTAAAAAAAAAAACAAGGTTTCTAACTGTGGAATTGGGGGCTATACTTACACCATCCAGGAAGACTATCTGATCAGACAAAGAATCTCACAGGTTTTTAGGACCTAGTATAATGACCTCAGTTTTTCTGGATTAAGGGCAAGGTAATTAATTGTCATCCAGGTCTTAAGTTTCTCTATCTGGTCATTCTGGTCATGTTTAATGGATACATACAACTGCGTATCATCCGCATAACAGTAGCTTTTTCTGACACCCTTGAAAAATGTACAAGGCTTGTGTAGTTTCAAAGAGTTTAATATGATTTGTTATTGATGTAAAACAAACCAAAATGTTGTAAAATGTCCTTGAAGTTATTTTTACAGAAATTGTTATATTGGATTTACTTTCAAGCTTTGCTTTATTGATGGAGTCATATATCAGCACTGTGGGTACCCAACTGGGGGATATATGGAGTTTGAGCCCAGCACCACTCAAAATGATGAAGACACTTCTAGAAACATTCTAGAAAGAACATTTTAAATCCAGATTTAAAGTCCATTCACTAAAAGAAACAGTCATACAAAACAAAGTGAGTAAACCAGCAATTGTTTGCTTTTAATCAAACACATTCAGGTGTGACCACCTAAAGAAAATGATGGCACAAAGGAAAAATTCAACAGTATCTGTGATGCTACTGTTCTCCCTCACCCATCTATAAGTTTCTAAGCCTGTGGAGTTTGTTTTTCCTTTCAGCCAACAAAATAATTGTTCAAAAACTACCAAAAGAGATAAGTTCCAAATATGGTCATTGTTCACAATGACCAGAGAAACCCCAAAACTCGCAAGAGATGCATGTCAGACTTTAAAGGGATGAACTTGCAAGTCAAATGGAAATATTCGCAATCTTTGGATTTGAAGGAAAATCTCACTAAATGAACTGTAATGTAAGACATACCCTTTATTTCTCTTTTTGTTTTTTTATACTACTGTTTATTTTATATTATGTACTTTTCTCTTGTGTTTACTTCTATGGTAATGCAGAAATCGTGTGGGATCATTAAAGTACTTCTGATTCTGATTTGTGACAGAACAACAGATACAAATGCAAAGAAAACCCAAAGCTGGGAACAGTAACTTCAGTTCTTCAGAGAAAATAAACCGAGACAGCAAAAGAGACAAACCTGAACTTGTACGTCACAAATAATTGACCGTAACAAAACTAAAACATAAACAAACTGAATCATACCCAGAAGAAACAAAGTGACATTTAAAGATCTGAGCATGAAGAGAAGAAAACAGATTTGAAGACACTGAGGGTCATTGTCTAAGCAGATACAGCTGTGGGGACTAACTAAAAGCAGAAAAGTGCAGCTTTAAATGACACTTAAATCTAGCCAAACAGAAGGAAACTGAACCAAATGACTCAGATCTTTCCACTCTGTCAAGAGTATCTGAAGGTCTATAGGCACTTCTTATAGACTAGTTCCTTTTTCCAGTTTTCCTCATATTTGCTTTGCATTTAGTAAGCCAGGTTCATCACATAAGTCAGAATCCTGCCCGACTGAAATGCTTCATAAATCAGTCGACACTATCTGCCAAAAAATCTTCAATAAATTAACAACTTACGTTTGCTAGCCATGCTGCAAACAGGAAACAGGATTACTCTGGTCTTTATTCTCCTCACTGCTGAATAAACAGTGACTCAGTTTGATATGTTATATGTTGTTCCTCAACTACAATGGGTTTATCTGTTATTACGATCTGGTGTGCCATTTTTTATGGCTGGAAACCATTTTGGCTGATTGATGGCGTTCTGTCTTTATCAGATGGTCATGCATCATTTTGGAGTGTGGTTTTAACCCGAGGTCCGCTTCCATCTCCTTCTGAAGTTTGATGGCTCATTTTTATGACTCATTTTCAGAAAAAACAAGATTTTCTGTGGTCTCCAGTGTTGGAAGGGTTTACTGTGGCGTGGACATGGCTCACCAACAACCAAGACTGGAACTATCTGATAATCTGTGAACACTGCTGTGTGGTTTGGGATTCCAAGTACACACCAAACATGTTTTTTTTTTAAATCAAACAATACAAAACCTGTTTAACTGACAACCCGTCCAAAAGTTGAAGTATACTGGGAAGTCTACTCTTGCTTTCTTAGCAAAGAGGGATAATAAGCAGTTTCAAGTCAAAAACAAAAATATGCATAATTTTTTTTTATATCAATTCCTTTATTAACCATGTTTGTTATCTTCCAGCACATAATGTTGAAAACTTTAACTGTGGGGGTTAAAGCGTGGAGCAACCCCGCACCCCCTTCCACTCCCCATTGCTAAGAGCGGAAACAGGGAGCTTGTGGACCACCCCGTGTATTTTCCACATCACAAATAAGCTCTTTTTTAAACTGCTTTTTTTTGTCTGCTCCTAAATCACAACAATTTAAATAAAGAAATGTAATGTTGAGCTAAATTTTCCTAATGTGTTGTCTGTTTTCAATGGAAAAAAAACCACAACAAAATTCTAAAAGAGCCAAAAACATAATTCATCAGAGTGGTTCTCTGAAGGTGTGTTCTTCCTATTTAAAGGCTTGGTAATGCTCAATACTGAGAGCAGCAACCATCCTGTTATTTTTATTTTTTATTTTATGCTTTTTTTTTCCAACAATTAGCAATTCCTTTGTCTTGTAGACCAGGTGGGTTTACAGATAAAAAAATGAAATAATCATTGACTTGGATTTGTGTCTATTTTTGTCAAATTAATATGTCAGCCATTTTCTGAAAATTTTAATTATGATACCAGTAATTGTTTAGAAAAATACATCAAGAAAAGAACTACTATCAAATATTTTCCACCCTGATCTTTTTCTAAGTCAAATTAAGCATTATATTTTATACTAAAATAGATGAACTACAAGAAACTTCTTGTGCCAAAGGTCAACAGAGGTCAACATGGTGTTGGGGAGCCAACTATTAGTTCAGATAGAGTGTGTAACCCTTGTGCTATCCTAGGCACTTTAATATTGGGAGTTGGGTCATCTAGACCCACTAGACAGTGCGCTAAACCTTTTTTAACTGAGATTAGGGCGGCCGTGGTGCAGCGGTAGGGCGGTCAACCAATGATCATAAGGTTGCAGGTTCAATTCCCGCCTTGCACGCCCATGAGTAAAAGTGTCCTTGGGCAAAACACTGAACCCCACCTTGCCTCTGGTGGAGGGCGGGCGCCTGTGTTTGGCAGTGGAGCAGCCACCAGTGTGTGAATGTGTGTGTGACTGGGTGAATGGGTCGGCGACTGTAAAAGCGCTTTGTCCTTGTAGGTAGAAAAGTGCTATATACGCCATTTACCATTTTCTTCAATGATTTGTGATCTTCACTGGTGTCCATGAATTACATAAAATCTTTCCACCTTTGTCACGGTAGAGAGAACACGTCAATGTAAGGGTGGGGTCATCTAAGATAGCATAAGGCTTAAGGCTTAAGCTCCGTGAGCTTATGGCACATTTACAGTTCCAAGAATGGCTCCAAAGGTCAAGAATAGTCCAGGTAAATACAGAGTTCTGGATGTAGATCTTCATACACAGTATTAAGGTTAGAAAAGCAGCACAGCCTTGACCAGGAATGGTTCTCTGGCTTCTCCTGAACTCGACAGCTCCTCCGATCCACCAGCCTCTCTGTAAACAGTAAGCTTTGTTTTTATCCATTCTGTCGAGCACAACTATTAAAGGAAAATTGAAATGGATCCAGAGCTGCATTACTCATCTGGAAAAATTCGATGGCATGTGGAAATGAAAGAAAAAGCAGCTCCAAGTGTCTGTTGGACATCATTGAACGTGTTGATTGTTCTCTGTTTACAGAAAACTGGCTGCAGCTGTTGGAAGGACTTCACACATGTCGTCTGTGTTTCCTTTAATGCTTCAAAAAAATCTGTTTTATGGCCACATTTTAAATCAGCTCATGACGACATAAGGAAATCTTCCATCTTTGTGACTCAGTGAAAAAGGAGTGTCAGTGCTGGACCTCCTCTGCCTCAGGATGACACCTCTGCCATGACGCCATGGTCAGAGCATCTTTCTGCTTCACACCTCCACTCTCCTTAGACGGGAACTAGAGAGTAAGCTCCAAAGAGACACGTAATCAAAGGCAGAAAAGGAAGGGCACCTTTAACAGAAGTTTAAAACGTAATAACAATGTTCTGCCAAGTTCTTGATCCAATTTGGTGAAGCAAAGTCCAAAATGTGCTAAACACAGCTGGAACATTTTAGGGGGGGGGGGCAGAACACTTTGGAAGGGTGGCAAATAAGAACATGTTGCATAATTTTATATTAATTTAGTGTTAATTCAACATTATTTTTTTGCATTAATTGTTATCTTTGTCAGCAATGATACAGAAATAACAATATCAAAAATTGGGAAATAAATAATAAATAAATTGCCCCCCTCTTAGCTCCGCCCCTGGCTAAACGTAACTACTTAAACTTTATTTTCTTGAAGAAGTTTTCCTTAAATGTGTGCTTAGTTTAAATTCACAACACAGTAAACACTTGACTGTTTTTGTCTTTATTGCTCTGCAGAGCCATAGAAGCAGCAAAGCATATGCACTCCCACCTACAAGCTGATAGGATTTCCATTCAGTTGTAATGACATGGTGCCGTTTGCAACAAAGGTGACCAATGATGTCGTTGCTTTCTCAGTTGGGTTATTATGCAATAGTGTCAAATGATAACAGTACTGCAGCAATGTCAGATATTTACAAAGAACACATCTGAGGATCAATCTCTCACTTAAATGTATGAAATCCTGCCCTTTTTAATGCGCCAATATTTAAGTCTCCTTTCTGTGCTTTTTAAAAAATTCATAAGTTTTTTTAATATAAATCAACGTCTTCTAGACAATTTATTTATGTATTTATTTATTATTTATTAATTGTATTAGTGGGATGTGTGTGTTGGGATTTCATTTGTCTTTATTTATTATTATCATAATAATTGCTGTTATTAACAACTATGTTTTAATTGTTTATAGTTTTATGTAAAGCACATTGAGGTCTGTCTTAGCAGGAAAACTACCATATAAAAAGTTAAATTGTTGACCTATTGACTAACAAAATAAAGGCTTTTTTCCATGTTTTGTTGGGTTACGTTAAAATAGGCTTTTCAGGGTTATATGCAGCTAAAAACTGAATAAAATTCATGTTTAAAACATGTTTAAAATGTTGTTAAGTAAACAATTAGATGATTTTTTAATTCACATTTCTAGTACTAGCATGATTTCCCTCAGTGTGATCATCTTTCAAAGCGTTTCGGGGCTTTCGGAACGTCCAACATTCCACGTAAATGAACTAAATATAAACATCTCCACTTTTTGATTTTTTTTTCCTATTTCTATTTTTTTTTGTTTAGATTGCTGGCATTTCAAGCAAACGACCCCTCTAAGCATTTAAACAGAAGTTTTAAGAGTGAGAAACAAGTTCAAACAATGATCCTCTTTTTAATTTTCACAGGCAAATTTCTCCACACACATTGTCGACAATTTTTGAGGAATGTTAAAGCGTGCTCAAACACATGTAGACATTTGAAAAAAATCAGCAAAATCAAATTTATCTGATACTGTTACAGTCCAGAGACAGACAGAATTGCCCCATTTAACTAAACGGTGACAAGAAAAAACATAAAAATAAAGACAAAGTTTGTTGTGAATTTATGTGTAGCTTATACAGCATTCATTGTGGTTCAAAGAGAAATTATTAGGTTCTGTACTTTCTAAGACTTTGTGGCTGCAAATGAGCTCTAACAGATTAGAAATAGACAATACCTAAATATTAAATATTGTTTTCTTTTCAAAAATGATTTAAAAAAAATCCATCCGTACGTTTGATAACATAATAAAAGGGATTAGATTTTACATTTCTAAAACCTTTCTTTAGTTTTACATTTCTCTTTAGCTTAATTTCTGCAACTCTTAATTCAAATGTGTTTTTTTAAAGAAAGAAACAAAAGGAAAAGGTGTGCTAATCCATTGAGAAAAATAGAAAATGTCGAGACTTGAAGTCATGATAAATAATTAATTTGGTATATTGTATATACAGTCTATGTTTTAGTTTGTTTTGTTTTTCTTATCCTGCTTCTGCCGTGGTCCTGAACTTTGGTTCTTTATCAATACATTTCACAACGCCTCCAGCGCAACAACCCTTGATGAATATGGATGTGTAAATAGAAATGTTTTGTTCTCATCAATCCCAGTTGAAGCCAGATCATATTTACGCTAAGATGCATCTACTCCACAGTCCTCTAATACAGGGTGTTGTTGACCACTTCCACACAAGAGCTGGCCTGGGCAGAGTCTTAAGTGAATGACCACTCATCACAGCACAAACAAAAGTGGAAAGGAAAATTATAAATTGATATAACCATCTTAAATGGGAGCTTTGATGTTTTACAGCAGAGAACTTAAAGCATTTATGCTTAAGCGATGATCACACTGCAATGCACGCTCAAGCAATCACTTCCAATATAAATCTATGTAAATGCACATGAATGCAGGCTTCCACATTCAAAACTCTGCCATTTACATATAGCTTTGCAACTTTCTATAACTGTGTTTGGACTCTATGCAGAACATGTGGCCACTGAACGCGTGTTTGCAGATTAAACCAGGTCAAACTTTGGCTAATCATGGACTCAGATTTGGCAGTGACGTATGGATGGCGTCCCTTTTAATTCATGTGCCAACTATTTGCCAATGGATCAGGGAGAAGAAATAAATAATTGTCGTTTGTGCCCGACGGAAATTATACAAAACCATGATTGTGTCCAAATTTTGTCACTACTTACTGCACTATATGGTGCACTCACTATTTTTTCAGGCTGGCCAAATCCAATTCCAAAATTAGTTGCTGGAAATTTTCCCAGAGGTCTCTGTAAAAAAAACAGTGTGCATCGATTCTCACTAGAATTGCAAATATAGACCACAATGCATTGTGTGAAAAAACATTGTTTAACTCTTTTTTTTATTTTATTTTTTATACAAAACATTCAAGTTTTCATCTTAAGGACACAGTAGATTCATAAATAGTCTTTGTAAAACTGTTCATATTTGTTAGGTTTTTACTTCAGGAAATTTGTGAAATTGGTCAAATTTCCCATTAGGAAAAAAAAGGTGGTGTGCACGGTGTCCGAATTGTTTTTAAAATCCAGGCACTAGATAGTCCCACACTATCTATTTTTTCAGTTAGAGAGGGAGGGAATTTCGAGATAGCACAAGTCTGTCATGTATCGCAATAGAACTGTGAAAGAAAAAGCTTGGAGGAAGATTCACAAGATTTGCACCACTTTAAATTCCTTCCAATTGTTGGTGGTGAATATGCGCTGGTAAACAGTAGAACAAAAGAAAAAGAAGAAGACAGAGCCCCCTGCTTGTCCTGTGTGAACACAATGGGCTAAATGCGCATTCAATAACCTACATTTTAGGCTCGGCTGGAGTCTTTTATTTATTTATTTTGGAGACAGTAAATAGTCGCAAAAGAGAAAAATTGTTCTTGACATGTCTTTTCTACATTGACTTTGCAATAGTGCTCTTACGCGTTTGGCTTTGAAGAGTGGGACATCCAACCCAAACAGCAGAGCAGAATTTTCCGGGCTCGCCTAAATGGCCCGTGGCAAAGAACACATGGTGCCTGTGTAAAGGGCTTCTGCAGTGATTGTTTACAGGTCCTGTCAGTAAGTCATTCATGTCCAGCAAATAATGAGCTTTGATGCGGCTACGTGAGGAACAGCATGCAGGTCCCGTTATCAAACGCAGGGGTTGCTGGATGGTCTTTACTTGCAGCTCTGATCATGGTGGCAAAGCAATGATGGATGAGTCGTTACGATAAGAGTGTTTGGGAACAAAATCTGTGTCAAGTGCTTGGTGCTGTAACTCAGACTTGCTAAAAAAAACATTTGCCGCATGCTCGTTTGTGTTACTGCATGTAGAAAGATTAATCAGCTTATGAAGTCATGGTTTAACCCTCACTTTGCTATATTTCAGCACCCTGCATGATTTGCAGCAATGATAGCTCAATTAATCTGTTTCAAGGCAATTTCAGTGAGCGTTGTTTCCAATTGCTCATACACATTAGGTTTTCTTTTAAATTATTGCCTTTGTTTATGTCAAATTTCATGTTAGCCAGCCAGGTTTTGGACAAACTAACTTTTTTAATCTTCACATATTTAGATTCAATACTCCATTCCCAACTGGAGCATATAGATTAGAAGATGACTCTGGATTTCATATATGAAAAGTCACACCTTATTTACTTTGTTAAATCATAGCCATCAATTCCTAAAAAACCTTTGTTTGTACCATGCTAAGTATATTTTATGAATTTCATGAAATGTGTTTCAGGGCTACCAGTGCCCTGGTCTGAATCTTGGCTTGGCCCTTTCTGTGTAGAGTTGTGCATGTTCTCCTCATGGATTTTCTTTGGGTACTCCAGTCTCCTCCCACAGTCCCAAAACATGTTTACAAGTGAATTGATGACTAAATTGTCCCTATGTGTGAGTGGTTGTGTGGCCCAGTGGCAGACTGTCGACCTGTCCAGGGTGTGCCCCACCACGGCCAAATGGTAACTGGGTTGGCACCCCTTGACCCTGAGAGGGATTCAGCAGGTCAGAAAGATGCATGGATGGATGAATTTATAAAACGTGTTTCAATCTTGCTATAGAATAGAAGATAGAATAGAATGCCTTTATTGTCACTGTACACATGTACAATTCACATCACACACACATGCAGTGAAATTAAAGCCGCTCACTATTCAGTGCAAACATGCAAGAGAGAAAAAACTCGCAGAATAATATAATAATAAAATAAAATAATTTCTCAAAATGAAGGGCACAATTTACAAATTACAAACTACAAAAGAACAAAATCTACAATAGAAATTTCTGCAGAGAGGTAGTTATGACAGACACAGAAGCTATAACGTTGTCTCCTGACTCCTTGTTTCAATGCATATCTTTCCCCATCCAAAGAAATCTAGGGTTTCTGAGGGTTGGCATGCTTGACTTCAAACTGCCTGGTGCTTCTACACCTTTTTCTTTGGTCAGATGCAATCATTGCTGCAACTCTGGGTTGCTATAAACTTTTTTCTCAAAATAAAATTTCTTTTGTTTCTCTGCTGTAAAGGTGCCAAATGTGCCATATAGTTAGTACACATTCTGTACCAAGTACATATTCATGTAATCCTGTCAAATCTTAAAAATGGAACATCAATGCAGGCTTTTGTCATTAAAGTGGAAGCAGGGGTTCGCCATTCTGTGAAATATTACGTGGGAATCACTTTCTACATCTATAAAAAATTGTCTCAGATTTCAAAATGCCCTAACATTCAGAGAGCCAAAAGAACACTCTGCAGGGACACCGCTTAAGCCTCTTATATTCATCCCCTCAGGAGCTGTTCTCCTCTGTCAAAGACGTGATGTAACGATGGAAATCAGAACATGGGTTCAAGAATACTTCTGAAAACCATTACGACTAGGAACAGTTCCCATGCTGAGAGAGAATTTTATAAACAAAGTGCAGTCACGGTGCTGCCTCTCGTGCACCTGTGTTCACTTAAGGCCGAGGCAAAATGGAAAACAGCGCTTTGCTACGACAGATCAAACTGCACTCTTACGAGAAGGACAGGCGGCTGTGAGTCAGCGACGACGTGGGGCTGCTGGTGTACACGGGACCTGACGAACATCACCTTCAGTGAGACACCATGCTACGATAAACAAAGCAGGTTTCAGACCAACACACTTCGTCGCCCAGATGACTTCTACATCCAGGAAGGACCTGCTAGCTTTGGCAACACAAATATTGTATCATTGTGTTGGCTCTGGAGTGACTCAAACATTTGCATAATAAATAAAAAACCTCAGTTATTCAATATTTCGTCCTTGCTTGGTCACATTTGTTCCTTTGATTTGTGTGAGGAACCATAAATCAACAGCTCTGTGGCAGAAAATTACAGCATATTCTTGTTATTTAAACATGGACCAGTCCAGACCCCTTTCAAAAACAACCTTTGAACCAGACAGTTCAGATGACAGTTCATTGAAGCTAAATTAGGCTTTCCCATTAAGTAATATTAGGCATTGGCATTATTTAACATTAGCGGTGCAGCAACATTAAGCAGGCTTTTATTACCTGTCTGACTTTGTGTTTCTTCTTCTCAGAGTGTTGGTGAAAAACACTTTTAGGAAATAAATAAAGTAAACAGCCAGGCAGCTCTGTTGCTGTGTGCAGTCTGATCTCAGGAGTTGTAATTATCTCGATTCCTCTCACAATCGAAAGAGTCCTCCACAGCAGTGAATCTTTAAATTTCAAGTGAGGTTACATGTCTGCACTAGAGTGGAGAAATGAATCCCCACCAGAGAAATAATTGAGGAATGCGTGTCACTTTGGAACTAATGATCATGTGATCCAATTCACAGCTTCAGGTCGTATAGGTGTAGGATGCAAATCATTGTTTTTAAAGGCCATCTATCATTATCTGATGTCTTAGTGTGAAAATGTGGCTTTATGACAGTCTATGTCTTGTTTGTGCTCATCTTTGCTTAAGAGATAATCTTCATTCAACATGAATTTAGCATATACTTTTAATCACAAACTAAACCTTAATTGTGATACACAGCATTTTCTACATTTCCTACAGTGTAAAATGTAATAAAAGTAATTTTGAGCAAAAATTGACAGGAGGAAAAAAAATCAAACCAGATTGTATTTGAAAGTATTCTTGGTTTATTTCTAAACATAGAAACAAAAGTAAAGCAATTGGGAATAAAAGTTGTAGGTCCTGCACCTAAAGAACTTAGATAAATGATTAACAAATGTGACTATAACCAGCATAAAGTGTTATTATCATTTAGGGCCATATGTTTTTCCACATTCTTTGTTCTCTTATAATTCCTTTTTTTCATAATTAGTATTGTATGTCATAGTCCAAGACTGGGTTATACCAAGTAAGCCTAAAGGACCGAAGGATCCAAAAAGAAAAAGGAAGGGATGAAATGTAACTAATGTGTCACGGTGCCCCCGGCTGGGCCCTCGTCATCTCATCCACCTGTGGACAACGGCTGTGCCTCATCAGCGCCATCAGGATCCAGGCTCTTAAGGAGGACCAGGACCTGTACTCGACGCTAGTTCGTTGTACTCCTCGGTGCTTCTCTAGCCGCCCATGCACAATCTCGCTCTAGTCTCCTTGCCTTGTCTAACCCCCTGTCTGTCTGCCTCTCAGGACTCTCGCCGTCATCTGGACCTACGGTCGTACTCACCTCTCGCTGCCTCTCGTCCTGGCTTCTCGCTGGAAGATCCTCGGACCACGGTGTTCGCCCACAAGAACCTCCAACCAGCTCCTGTGGATTTCCCCTCTGTTAATTCTGCCTCCAGAATTAAAGAATCTTTTGAACTCACCATTCTGCCTGCCGAGTATCCTTCCGGGTTCCAGCATCTGGGTCTGCTAAAAGCCTGCTAGCCATGACAGAACGAACTAGCCATTACCCCGACCCAGCTGACCCGGAGGGACTCCGCTCCGCCGTAGAGCAACACGGCTTATTCTTAGAACTCCTGTACAGCGCCCTCACTCGCATCACCACTGTCCAGGAGGATCTGACTTCTCGCATCAAAGAGATTAATCAAACTCTCAGGGATTCATCTGGTCAAGCACCCGTTTTTTCCACCGCAGCTTCACATCCGGTTCATGACAACGCTTCCTTTTCCGCCCCTGCCATGGACCATGAAAACATCCGGTCACAACCCGAGCCGTTTCATGGCGACGTGGAGGCCTGCGGCGGATTTCTGCTACAATGTCGTCTGATCTTTCAACAGTCACCCAGGTACTATCAGTCGGATCTACGGAAAATTTCCCTAATTATTAATTCACTCCGCAGCAAGGCTCTGCAGTGGGCCCAAGCTTTTCTGGCTGCTAACCCTGTCTCACATCTCCCCTTTGAGCGGTTCATCGGAGAATTTCGGCTCGTATTCGATCAGCCACGAAAGCAGGAAGAAGCCACCCGGCGGTTATTAAGCCTCAAGCAGCGTAACCGACCGGTGAGTGATCACATCATTGACTTCCGCATCTTAGCGGTCGAGGCTGGCTGGCCCGATATCGCGCTCAAGGGGGTGTTCTATCAATCATTGAACGATAAGATTAAGGACCATCTATGTACTCAACCGGAGGCCGACAATTTCGAGGAGCTGGTTACCGCCGCCCTCCGTTCCGACATACGGATTCGGGAACGTCAAGCAGAACGGAGTTGTGTTAACCGGCGTCCACCTTCAGAAACCTTTCTTCACTCTCCTCAATACCACCCACAGCCATCTGTCGGCGCAGAACATTCCAACCTGCCGTCTGAGGAGCCTATGCAGATTGGACATTCAAAGCTCTCTTCTGAGGAGAGGCTCAAGCGCCGTAATGAAGGGTTGTGTTTTTATTGTGGGGACTCTGGTCATGTTGTTTCTCAGTGCAAGAGCCGTTTAAGACTCCAGAACCTCTCGCTAAGAGACAGGTCGCGAGGGGACCCGTCTGAAAGTAAGCCTTTCTTGTTCATGCCTGTCAAGTTTCCCAGCATTAACCACGTTCATGAATGTTTTGCCCTCATAGACTCTGGAGCTGAACACAGTCTCATTGACTCTGGTCTGGTTCGCCAACTTGGGTTACCTGTCGAACCTCTCGCCGCCCCTGTAAAAGCCGCCGGGTTAGGTGGGAAGTTATTGTCAAAAATCACTTCTCGCACCGAACCCATACAGCTTATCACGTCCGGTAATCATCGTGAGTACCATCAATTCTTTATTACCGACTCTCCTCAAACTCCCGTTATCTTAGGTTATTCCTGGCTACAATTACATAACCCCCAGATTAACTGGTCTACCTCTCGGATCACCAATTGGAGTACTTATTGTATGGCGAATTGCTTACACTCTGCCCTTCCCACTACCGTTTCGGTTAAACTTCCCGAAAACGAAAATATTGATCTCGCCAAGGTGCCGTCATGCTACCACGACCTAAGATCCGTATTTAGTAAATCCAAGGCGTGTGCTTTACCGCCGCACAGACCCTACGACTGTGCTATAGAACTTCTCAACGGTGCCTCCCTCCCCAAGGGGAGGTTATACAATTTATCCGGTCCAGAAAAAGTCGCCATGGAGAATTACATTCAAGAAGCCCTTTCTCTTGGGCACATCCGACCTTCTTCCTCCCCTGCAGGGGCTGGGTTCTTCTTTGTTGAAAAGAAGGACGGGTCCCTCAGACCTTGCATTGATTATCGCGAGCTCAACCAAATAACTGTGAAGGACAAATACTCGCTTCCTCTCCTCAATTCCGTCTTCGATTCTGTCCAGGGGGCTACTATCTTTTCTAAATTAGATCTCCGGAACGCCTACCATCTGGTTAGGGTCCGGGAGGGGGACGAATGGAAGACTGCTTTCAAAACCCCCCTTGGACATTTCGAATACCTAGTCATGCCTTTCGGCCTCACCAACGCCCCCGCCATTTTCCAACGTCTGGTTAATGACGTGCTCCGTGATTATCTCAACCGTTTTGTATTCATCTATCTAGACGATATTCTGGTCTATTCTAACAGCCCCACCGAACATCGTCACCACGTCAGGTTGGTTCTCGAACGGCTTTTGGAGAACCAACTGTTTGTAAAAGCCGAAAAATGCGAATTTCACGCCGACTCCGTCTCGTTCTTAGGGTACATCCTCGAGGCTGGCAGAATCAAACCTGATCCAGCCAAAATTCAAGCCGTCTCCGAGTGGAGTATCCCAGCAACTCGGAAAAAACTGCAGCAGTTTCTGGGGTTTTCGAACTTCTATCGGCGTTTCATCCGCAACTACAGCCAGATCGCCGCCCCTCTCACTCGTCTCACTTCTGTCAAGGTACCTTACGTTTGGAACTCTGCTGCTGACTCTGCTTTCATTCGTCTCAAGGAACTTTTCACCTCTGCGCCCATTCTCATCCAACCTGACGTCCACAAGCAGTTTATTGTGGAAGTTGACGCCTCGGACTCCGGTGTAGGGGCCGTGTTGTCCCAGCGTGACCCTACATCAAGCAAACTCAAGCCATGTGCCTTCTTTTCTAAAAAGCTGAACCCTGCAGAGCGGAACTACGACGTCGGCAACCGAGAACTATTGGCCATCAAGCTGGCTCTCGAAGAGTGGAGACACTGGTTGGAGGGGGCAGAACAACCGTTTGTTGTATGGACCGACCATAAAAATCTGGCTTACCTACGTTCCGCTAAGAGACTAAACTCCAGACAAGCACGCTGGTGTCTTTTCTTTGACAGATTCAAGTTCACTATCACTTACCGCCCGGGCAGTAAGAACGGCAAACCCGACGCCCTGTCTCGTAAGTTTTGCACCTCGGATGACAACACCACTCTCCCAATCATTCCGGACTCCCTTTTTGTGGGCAACCTCACCTGGGACGTAGAAACCCAGCTCCTACAGGTCCAAGGTGAGAAACCCGACTCAGTTACTTGTCCCCCTGGCACTCTGTTTGTTCCGGATAGGCTCAGGTCCGATGTCATCACCTGGGGTCACAGCTCCAAGGTCGCCTGCCATGGGGGTGTGCGCCGGACCCTCGCACTCCTCAGACGACGGTTTTTCTGGCCTTCCATGGACACGGATGTGCGGCAGTACATTGCCGCCTGCTCCACCTGCGCTAGAGCCAAGACCTCCAACTCACCTCCTGCCGGCCATCTCCTGCCTCTGCCTGCGCCTCACCGACCCTGGTCCCACATTGCCATGGACTTCGTCACAGGCCTGCCACCCTCGCATGGGTTTACTGTCATACTTACCGTTGTTGACCGTTTTTCCAAAGCTGCTCAGTTCATTCCGTTGCACCAACTCCCTTCAGCTACTGAAACTGCCAACCTCTTAGTTAATCATGTTTTCCGTCATCACGGCATCCCTGCTGATATTGTGTCTGACCGCGGTCCACAGTTCACTTCTCAGGTTTGGACGGCTTTCTGCTCCGCCCTCGGAGCGTCTGTCAGTCTCACCTCTGGATACCACCCGCAATCTAATGGCCAGGCAGAGCGGGCTAATCAGGAGTTGGAGGCAACCCTCCGTTGTCTGGCGGCGCAAAATCCGGAGGACTGGTCAGATTACCTCGTCTGGGTGGAGTATGCGCATAACAACCACCCGGCCTCGGCTACGGGCATGTCCCCATTTGAGGCCTCATTGGGGTATTCTCCACCTCTGTTCCCCTCACAGGAGCTCGATCTGGCGGTGCCTTCTGTCCAACTCCACCTGCAGCGCTGTCAGGACGTTTGGCGCCAGGCCAGGGCTGCCCTCCTCCGGACTGCAGAAGGTAACCGCCAGATTGCTAACCGACACCGTGTTGCCAGTCCCACCTATGTGCCAGGTCAGCAAGTGTGGCTGTCATCCAAGAACATTCCGCTCCAGGCCACGTCTCGGAAACTGGCACCACGCTTCATTGGTCCGTTCCCCGTGGAACGCGTCATCAACCCCACCTGTGTCCGTCTGAAACTCCCTGCCGCACTCAAAATCCACCCATCGTTCCATGTCTCCCAACTCAAGCCTGTCCGCCAGAGCCCCCTTTGCCCGCCGTCCGCTTCCCCACCACCCGCCCGGCTCATCGACGGCGCCCCGGCTTACACCGCCAGCCGGGTTTTGGACATTCGGCGCCGGGGTCGTGGGTACCAATACCTGGTGGACTGGGAGGGCTATGGCCCGGAGGAGCGGTCGTGGATTCCCCGCTCGTTCATCTTGGACCCCTCCCTCATCGAGGATTTCCTCCGGGCCAACCCCGATCGCCGCCCTGTTCCGCCTGGAGGCGGTCGTTTGAGGGGGGGTACTGTCACGGTGCCCCCGGCTGGGCCCTCGTCATCTCATCCACCTGTGGACAACGGCTGTGCCTCATCAGCGCCATCAGGATCCAGGCTCTTAAGGAGGACCAGGACCTGTACTCGACGCTAGTTCGTTGTACTCCTCGGTGCTTCTCTAGCCGCCCATGCACAATCTCGCTCTAGTCTCCTTGCCTTGTCTAACCCCCTGTCTGTCTGCCTCTCAGGACTCTCGCCGTCATCTGGACCTACGGTCGTACTCACCTCTCGCTGCCTCTCGTCCTGGCTTCTCGCTGGAAGATCCTCGGACCACGGTGTTCGCCCACAAGAACCTCCAACCAGCTCCTGTGGATTTCCCCTCTGTTAATTCTGCCTCCAGAATTAAAGAATCTTTTGAACTCACCATTCTGCCTGCCGAGTATCCTTCCGGGTTCCAGCATCTGGGTCTGCTAAAAGCCTGCTAGCCATGACATAATGCTTAAATTAACAATATTTACATGGACACAAAGAGTCTTTAACTAATCAGTGCCACATGTCTTCAGCCTTTTCATCCATTTAGCTAAACTCCAGTGTTCAATCAACTGGCTTCAGTCAGCTAATCCCCAGAAGAACATTGCCTCTAAGTAAAAACACACAATAAAAAGGCCCACACATTCAAACACACATCGTTAATACTGTGTTATTTCCAACCATCCATTGTTGATCATTAAAAATAAACATTCATTGTCTCTTTTCAACTGTGCCCCAGTTAAGGGGCACAGGTTTAGTTTGGGTTGTGCTACAAGATTCTAATGACACAGAGTCTATGCAGTACCAGCTGGTTGAAGTCAAATATCAAAGGGTTTTTGTCTAAGGGCTTTCTCCACATTTGTTATTTTGTTTAAAAAAAAAAAAGGTTTAGTCCAAAACAACACGTTTCAGAGACAATTCAAATGAGGAGCTGTAGCGCCTGCAAAAATATCAGATCTTTTCAACTCACAACATGCTCTAGCTTGAAAGTCATGCCACAGCAGTGTGACCAGGCTGGTGACTATTGTGAATAGAAAATGCCAAACTTTTTGGGCTGAATGTTCCTTCCATAGTCTGTTGTTGAATAATTGGTCATTTGATAAATAATAAATCTATTTTGTTTCTGCAGAATACAGTCATACACTGTACAAGACAAGAACAAGCAAGGCACAAAAGATGGTAACTTTTCAAGCTTTAGATTTGTTACAGTTTGGCAATGTTGCAACACAGAAACAATCCACCAAATACTATTATGTACTTTTGTGATAAGTTTCCAAATTTCCATACCACTGACCAAATGAACCAAGTGAAATATTACAAAGAAAGAAGGCTTTACATCAGATGCCATGACTCAACTACAAATCAAGAACCTTCATTGACTTACTGACCAAACAAAATCAATGAGTGGCTTTTTTGCTGGATTTTTCCAGCAGCACACATCAAGCGGATTTACATCTTTAAAAATATACGACCTGTTTTTCTTTTTGGGACAGTACATTTTAGAAAACTTATAGTCCCACTCATCTTTTAATCGGTTTTAAACGCATTCACCGTGGTCTTTTAGTTATGATTAAAATAAAAGAAAAACCTGTGTCGTTTTCTTAGACTTAGTTTCTGCAGAGTAGTAGTAGTTCATCAGAAATTCTCCTCTGAGTTATGAGAGGAACGGTCGGCATGGAACAACCTCGCCTTTCCCGTTGTCGACAGTTCGGTGCACGAAAGTTGTGGCCCGCCCAGAGTATTTGCTACATGACAAATTTTTCCAACCACGTTTTTCATCTGCTCCTGATTCACAACAATTTGAATAAAGAAATACTAAGAAATGCAATAATCAGCCTAAATTTCATGGTATATGTCCTCCATTACCAGAAACATGCCACAAGAACATGTTAAAAACACAATTTTCACAAGAGTGGGTCCTGAAAAACAACTTTAAACAACAGTTCTTTGTTTAAGTATTTGAACCCTTGTGCTATCTTAAATTACCCCAAGTGTTCTCCCTACCATCACAAAGGTTGATAAAGGTAGAAAGATTTCATGTAATCCATGGACACCAGTGAAGATCACAAATCATTGAAGAAAAAAGGTTCAGAGCACTGTCTAGTGGGTCTAGATGACCCAATGTTAAAGTACCTAGGATAGCACAAGGGTCAAAAGGTACAAACTATCAACAGTCTTTGACAATTTCCAGGAAAAAAAACATTCAAACCACACATAGATTCATTGCCAGTGAAATTTATGTGTTTATTTCCAAACGTAACATGGAAAAATAAATGTCAAAGACACATGCTATAGTCCAGTCAATTTTGGGGGAAACATTTTGTTTTCTTAAAGGTTACAGCCGCTGATGTGTATTTTAAATCACTTTTTCTGTCTCTCAGGTGCCGGGTGTTCTTTTTCTCTCCATTTGTCATTTCCTCTAAATTCTAAAGCATTATAATGGACTTGGGACCTTCTAAGGACGCATTACTCTTCTGCACAACAAGACAGACTCCAAGTCCTGCCATCCATGACCCCATTGCAATATAAATACGGTATAGAAAAGTAATAAATGGACTCCTTATATAATTCTCACAAGTGTGTGTCAGTGAGACTGTGCTGACATATACTGTAGCACTCTGAGTTCTCTCAGTGACCGATGCTGTATCTCCTCGAGGGAGGAACGGCCCAACAGCACAACAAACACTTGATCCCAGAGGAGGAGCGCAGAGCAGCGATGGGAAACTGAGAAAACGTGATGCACTGAGCCATGCATCACTTTAATAACCCTCACCTGTTGTCTGTTTCCTGAAACATCTCAACTTGATTATACCTTTAGAGTCTAGCACAAAATTGCTTCCTTTTGTTTTCTTCTACGTAGTTGTTTGGTTTGGATACGTTTAAAAAAAAAGGTTTCATTAATATCCACTTTAAAGAGCTTTCTGTTGTATGGTTAACAGTTTATCCAACCAGTTGGAGTGATGTGGTGCCAGGAGTTGCCAAACTGACATCAGACACCAATGCAAGAGTTCAGACAAATGTTGACCAAGTACATTCTGTCTCCAATTTCAGCCATTTTTATTGGATTTCTGGATACAATTGTGTAAAATCTAATCCTCTGCTGCAAGTGAAGCTCTACTGTATATTAGAAAAAATTTTGATTGTTTGTTTTCCCACCAAAGCACAGCACTCTCACACTGCAACACAACTCAGTTTTCACAGAAGTATGTGAGACAGAATACCATGCTGAACTTTTATTTTGAAAGTTTTAAGCTGCAGTTGGCTAGTGGGACTTGAGTCAGTTATGCTGTTTACTTGGAGTCATTCTATGACTAATATTTAATTTCCACAACATGCTTGTATTTTTTCATCCATTTTTTTTTTTATTCTGCCCAGTTCAATTTCATTCCTCTAAACCTTACCAGTTCATCAATAGACATGCCAGTTGAGTTTCTCCAGCTCCACCATTTTGTCATTTTGTTGTCGTCCTCAGACTAATACTCCTGGCTTGTTGCCTCCCAAATAAGTAAGTGTGATCTTTGTCCCAATTATATCTGAATAATGTTCTGTGTGAATGGAGCTGTAAGAACACTTAATTGCTCTGGACTCAGAATCTGTCTGGTGGACGTGTCTTTCAAGAAAGAAAATGTATTATTGCCTTTGATAGAAGAATAGTAACATAATCTTCATGTAAACAAACTTTTAACATCCAAATTTACCTTAAACTTTAATAAAGTGTCAAAACATTGTCATGGTTCTTTATTTTCTTGGGTTTCATAGGCATTACCAGTACAGTAAATATTTCATTGATGCGATTTTAAGCCTCTTTCTGTGTTTCTGCAGTTTTTGCAGTTGCAAACGTGTCTCTTTCTCTGTCTTTTAGCAGATCTTCCAGTGTTTTTCTGCCCCTTTCTGATCCCAACAACAATATTACAGGATCCATTTTAGGTCTGTTTTGTCCTCTTATCTGTAGAATTAAAGTCCTACTGCAATGGTTTAGTTTATTTTAAACATAAACAACAACATATAAATCAATACCCTCACTGATAACAAAAATCAGTCTTGACCCTTTTCAGTTTAGGGAAAAAAAAGTCTTCATTTGACAGAACTTAAGAAAATAACATGTTTCAAAAGGAGATAGGCAGAAGCTGTAGTGTATTTAAGCCTACTCCTTAATACCCATTCAACTGGGATTCACAAACCAATAAATAAAATAAAACATTTCTGGCATGTTATAAATAGCCATCAATCACTTTATAAATACCAGGCATTTATTACAATCATCATGGGGCTCAGACATCAACACCTATTGATTACATAACCATTACCTATTAAATATTTAGATGTAGAAATTGAAAATAATTTATTTGTATTTATTTTCAATTGACTGGTGTTTCTAGTCCTGAATGTAGATTATTCCACAGTGTTCTCTGGTTACTGTAATGCTAAATTTTTCGCTCTCGCTCTCTTTCAACACACTTTTATTTTTAAAGTGAACTGGAAGCAAGTTGTATCTAATTTTATAAAGAAATTGAACCGCTTTGTATGCTATGAATCTGATCATTTCAGTAATTTAGATTTGACAAATAGATAATTACTGTGGTTAATTGTTCTTAATTGAAGCATATATAAAGGATGGATATGTTTCCCCAAACAGAACAATTGAAAATACCAGAGAGTATCACAAAATATGTAATATGTAATTAATTTTTGTCCAGGCTGTGTGTCCATTTGGCTTTTTTATGATTTAAATACTTTGAGGTATGGTTCTTTTAAACAATTATTTCAATATTGTTTTCAATTCTGATTTATTGTGTTCCCAGTGGTCTTTTAACCCTTGTGCTATCTTAGGTAACCCCACCCTTACATTGACGTGTTCTCCCTACCATGACAAAGGTGGATAAAGGTGGAAAGATTTCATGTTATCCATGGACACCAGTGAAGTTCACAAATCATTGAAGAAAAAAGGTTCAGCGCACTGTCTAGTGGGTCTAGATGACCAAACTCCCAATGGTAAAGTGCCTAGGATAGCACAAGGGTTAAGTATGATTATGCCGTTTTTAGCCAAAATCCAAAACCCAGTGTTGTTTTCTAGGACATAGTTTATGAACAGCAGTTCATTGGAAATTAGCGGCGCAGCAAAAATGGCGAAAAGTATTGGAACTTTCCTATTTTACAGTTTTGAGCCAGATGTCAGCTTGGATGAGGGAAACAAAGACATACATGGATCTGTTTGTCTGCAAGTGGATGTATCAGAATGAAGCGGAGCAGGGAGACTTTGGCCCGCCGACTGTATCACCTTTGTCACTGCTAAAAGCTTTTTCAAATGGCATTTTTTTGTCTGCTCCTGATTCACGATTTGAATAAACACGCAAAAGCTCATTTTAAAGCTAAATTTTCTTGCCACAAGAACATGTTAAAAACACAATAAAAAAACAAAAATTTCATTGGATTGGGCAAATCAAGCTGATGGCATCTAAGTTTGCACGTAAAAGATACAGAGCTCTTAAACGTTGTGTCACTCTCTGTTTTAGCTTTGTTAACATTTACACAGAAAGGGGTGGTCAGTTGGTTGTGACATAAAACATAAAGGAGCCTGTGACTGAAAAGCTCTGATTGGCTGAATTTCATATCCCAATTAGCGACACTGTTAACACTAAATAGTAAACACCAACTCATTATAACTAAGCACGCAAACAGGAAAGAACTTATCTAAAAAGTAAAAAAAATCATTTGTGTAAAACAAATGTGAGCTTTGAATACAACAATCCTTTGTTGATTAAACCCAATTTTAACTGTGCGAAGGGCGCCTGAAAACGGTCCTTTCTTGAGCACATCATGGGGATTTACCTACTGCTGCCTGAGTGAGCTGGGAGATGTGCAACTCCTGACGAGATGAAGTGTTTGTCAGTCACGACGGTGTGCCAAGAGCCACATTTGTTCTTCATCCACCCCTGAGCTCATTACTTTCCTTCTATTCAGCCTACTGCCCCCCAAAGTGAACCCTTATTGTTGACTCCCATGACCCAAAATGTTCTGTCTGTTCTGAAGACGCCATGAAATGACCTGACCCCTGCTGATTGTCTTCTGCATGAATATGGATTAAGTTGAGTCATATGTTGCTTTTATTTTTACTCATCCTGTTTCTATGAGCACAAAATGTTGTAATTTTTTTGTTTGTTTTGTGTCATGTAAACATGTCAGCATACATTATTTTTTCTGGAAATCTAATCTGATGTTTCCCTGGATTGCAGCACCACCTTGTGTTTGATAATGTGACCCTGCAAGGCTGCAGACTTAGTTCAACACAAACCAAGAATTGAATGAATGAATGAATGAATGAATGAATGAATGAATGAATGAATGANATTTCACACGAATGCAAAGCCCCAGAAGTCAAAAACAACTTAGTAGACCAGCTCTTTGCTGAGGACCCCACCTTCAAACCCTCTGCATAAAAATCTCTTAGAAATGTCCTTTTGTGGAGAGGGCGGGGGTTAGAAACTCCTTAAAACCGTGTCATTTATATTCATCATACTGATTGACAATGAAACACAAGCTGACAGCCTCCCGTGGATATGTCTGGAACCTGTAAATTTTCCCATTTCTTAGTTTAATAAAAGTTTAAAAAAAAANCAGGCTTTTTGTTGGATCAAGACTGTGACTGTGTGTGTTTTAGAGGATGAGTGGGTTCCTGCTGGTCCTTTGTCTTGCTTTGTGGCACCAGGGGGGGACAGCAGGGCCCGACCCGCCGGGCTGCAGCAGCCCTGATGCGGTGAGGGTGGCAGAAGAGGCTCTGGAACAGATTAACCAGGACAGAACAAGCGGATACATCCTGAGCCTCAACAGACTGTATGATGTCTCCCACACGCCACAACAGGTTTGGGTGCTTTCTAAAATATGGATACATGTGCAAAGATAAAATTCTGCTAGTTTATGACACGTACAGGTTTAAAGTCTAACATTGGATCGGATTTCTACCAGTCCTTGATTAAGAAATTTGAAAACCTAAGATGATTGGTTAGAAGCAACTGTACTCAGGTTAGGCCACGCCCCAAGGAATGCATGACTTTAGGTTCTGAAGCAGCCAAAGGGAGGTGTTTCATCATCACAAAGTTTGTAAAAAGTGGCAATGTTACCTAATAATGCATTTGTATTCTGTTTTGTTATCCAATTGAGCAAGTTATCGTGCAGGTGTAAAAAAGATGAACCGTCGCATACAAGACACTGGTAATGAAGCTGGAAATATTGTGGTAAAATGTGTTGGATTAAAGGGTAACAGCTTAAAAGTCTTATCTTCAAATAATGCCTTCAGCAGATGGAAACAATGAAAACTTTAGTAGAAGAAAATAATGTTCAAATCTTTTTTTTTGTTTTAAACATCCTATATTACTGAATTTTGAAATAACAAATTGTGTTTTCACAGGAGCAAAGAGGGTCACACTACACTCTGACCATTGATGTCATGGAAACCAAATGTCATATCAGCAGCAAGAAAGCTTGGAAACAATGTCAAGTCAGAGGCGTTGATAAAGTTCCAGTGAGTAAAATTTAGATTTGCAGCATTTTTAATAGAAAGGTGGTAATAACAGACTGCTAAAAAAAAACTGTGTAAACCATTATCTTTATTAAATTAGCTTCATTTTAAAGATTTTTGTCAAAAAAAATCAATTTAAAAAGCAGCATGATTAAAGTTAAAAAAGATTTGTTCATTACTTTGGAGGAAAATGAAACACAAAAACATTTCAAATTTTAATACAATCCACCAAAATAAAACACAAATTCAGCACCCAACAGATAAAGCATACAATTTTTCTTTCAGTTAGATTTTGTTTTTTTTATGTAGGTTTTTTAAAGGCCTTAAGGCATTTTATCCCTCTGTTTTAAGTTGATAAGTCCATATTGTATTTTAATATTTAATTAGAGGTTAGTCATAAGTTTGGTGTGAATAAAACTAAGAAACTCAAACACTACTGCATTCCCAAAATGTAGTAAATTAAGGCAATCATGTTTACCTTTTGGCATATTGATTGATTGGCACAGGTTGTTTGGCAGAGAGTTTTACGCCAGATGCCCTTCCTGACTCAACCCTGTAATTTAGCCGGGCTGGGGACCAGCACAGGGATACCTAAACTTGGGCCCCGTTGTGGTTACATAGTTTGGCAGTAGCACGAAGGGTCTTGCATGGAGACCCACACTGGGTGAAGCTCATCCCACCCCCTGGGAAATGATTGGCTAAATCCAGTGTGGGCCTTTATACAAGAGCCTCCCCCCTTAAGTAAATGAAGATAACAATAAGGAAAAAAAAACATTAAAGTAATTTTTAATCACCTGGAAAATAATCGATTGTTTTTTCCTGAGTCTTTTGACTTACTGTTTCTTTATGTCTTAACATGAACATATGTCCTTCAGGTATATGGAGAGTGTCAGGTATCAGTGTTTGTTGATACTCAAGTGAAACTTCAAAGCTACTCCTGTGTCCTGCGTGAAGGTAAATCAAAGCATCAACCAGGTACCTTTCAGACTATGGCAGCCGAGAGAAAAGCTGGGATGTATAAGCATTTTTCCTTAAATCACAGGACAAACATGTGTCAGTCAAAACAGATTGATCTTCTGGTCCAACACTAATTTTGTGTGTTAAGTCAGTGTATCTGGGTTTCTATAAAAAGTACTTAATGCAAAACAATACCCTCTGTGAATAATTCACTTAAATAAATTATAAAAATAAGAAGCTATAGTCATATTAATTAAAATAATAGAGATCCATGCGCAGTCTGTCAGTTTCCTCATATTTCCACTACATGCTTGTGTTCAGTTCCAGCTACCGCAGTGGTGGACGTCTGTCCTGACTGCCCTACGGCTGAAAACTTGAACGACCCGATTATCGTGGAGACCGCCAACATCTCCCTCAAACGATTTAACGAAGAAAGCTCTCTGGCCAACTACTTCACCCTGGAAAACATTACTAAAGCCAGTTCACAGGTAGAGAAATTGTAGAGCCAGTGAGATGGGACACTAATGAAACTGAAGGTGTGCTGTAGCGGGGAAATATGTAAAAACATGCAAGGGTCCTCAAGGGAGCATTGTTACATATTGTCATGCTTTGTGTGTCTTTTCAGTGGGTGGTCTGGCCCTCTTACTTTGTGGAGTTCACCATTCTTGAGACAGTGTGTTCCAAGAAAGCAGATCCTAGTGAGCTGAGCAGCTGTCCAACAATGAACTGTCAGTTTGCTGTGAGTTAAACATAAACCAACGTTTGAAAACCTCCAATTCACCTCTTATTTTGTGCCACTTTTTATACATTTGTTTATCTTACTTTCTTAATGCAGCTCAAAAGTCAAAATACATCAATGTTGCACTCATATTTAAGGACACGTAACATCTTTTTGATTTCGTCCCTTGCAGCACAGAGGCTTCTGTTTGGGAAGTCATGTTGCTCTTGAGGAGGAATTTGAAACCATAAATCCTGTTGAGAGAAAAGGTGGCTCTTTAAGGAATCACAAACCTGTCGAGGTGAAGTGTGAGATCTATGAACCTCAGGTTTGTAGCTTATTTCCAGAAAAGCATGAAAATGATACAAAAAATGAAAAACATCAACGGGTAATGCTGTTTTTTCCAGTGTCCTAATGTGTCAGATTTTCATGAAAATTTATACAAATTAATATAAATGCAACACTCCCAATTCTCATGAGATGAACTCAAAGATATGAAACCTTTTCTAGAAACACAAAATAACAATATTTCTCTGAAACACAAAAATCTGTTTAGACAGCAGGACTATTGCACAGGTGTGCCTTAGACCTGCCACATCAAAAGGTCACTCTGAAACGTGCAGTTTTGTTTAATTGGGTGTCTGCATCAAAAATTCAAAACCGGTCAGCGTCAACCAACAACCTGATCAACTGTATGCCAAGGAGATGTGTTTGCATGCTGCAAATGGTGGTCACATCAGATACTGACCGGTTTTCAGAGACACCCTATCTAACGAAAATGTCACGTTTCAGAGCGACCTTTTATTGTATTTAATTAAGGCACACCTGTGCAGTAGTCCTGCTGTCTAAACAGCATCTTCACATGGCACACCTGTGAGACAGGATGGATCATCTCAGCAAAGGCGAAGTGCTCACTATCACAGTTTTAGAAAGATTTGTGAACAATATTTCAGAGGAATAGTTATTTTGTGTCTGTAAAAAATCTGGAATGAAATGGGAGCAAAAGCAAAACTATTGGGTTTATTTTTTGGTTTAGTGTGTATATATTTTCAAACTTTTTCATGTTTTTCCACGTTAAGCCCACATTTAGGCTGTTAAGGTTATTGCTTTTGCATTTACAAATGAAAGCTTAGTGATTAAAATATCCACTCATAACAGATTTTTTGAATTGTTTATTTATATGCCACTTAGTTTTTCTGCTGCACCCAATTGTAAGATTGAAACTGTGAGACTTAACCAAAGTAAAGGCAATTCAATGTTGTGTTTATTTTTAATCACGTGAAAAGTTATCAGCACTCCTATGTCGGATGTCCAAAAACCAATGGAGGCTGAGTTTTGTCAATGATGCTGACTCTTTCTTTTTGCTTTGAAGGCTGCTGCTGCAGAAAAACAGGCCCATGCTACTGCAGGCAGCGGGCACCCTGAGCTTCATGACCACAACCACGCACACCTCCACGCACACGAGCATGTGCATTCAGACTCACCCAGCCCGGCGGCCTCTAACCCCCAAGGTCCCATCGGCACTGTGGTGCATCTGCCTGCCTCACCTCGATCTGCCCCTTTGGCTAGCTCCTGCCCCGGCCCCCGTAGACACAACCTGCATATAGTCAAACTCAAGCTCTGATCGGTCAGACTGAGTCTCGACCCACATGATGTAACCGAAACATAAAGCTACTGTAACTTATGGAAACAATCTTTCTTAGAATATTCAGATAACCTTAGATCAATTCAATTTTTTCTCCAAGTTGGAGGTTTAAATGAAAACACATAGTCTAAATATTTTTGCCTTTTTAACACCTTTGTTCATTGGTTTTGATTGCTGACAAAGAAGCTGAATGCTTTTTGAGGCCTTGTCATCCATGTGAAATTACCTATAGGTTGACAAGCCAAAAAAACAAGTTTCAAGTCAAAGATATCCTAATGCTGATGATAAATATGTGTTTGAAAGCTCCAAACTGAAGCAAAAACCCTCCTGAGAAAACGTTATGCATCGCAACGTATTTCTGCTGTGTATGTATACATTTGCCTATGGGTTTTTTAGACATTTAAACACACATATATCAAATGTTTCACACATGTGTATGTGGTGATTACAAATAAATCTTAGATTTACATATCAAACTGTGGCATACTTATGCACAAACACAGAAAAAAAAATCCTAAGCCCTGTAAAGCCCATTACATCAAAGTATTGAGAGCAAATTCCTATTTCATTGGAATACTTATGTTTTTTAACAATTTGATCAGTTCCACATAGAAAATTACAAAATGATAATGTTTCTATGAGATATAGTTAGTATGAAGTATTTAGACGTTCTGTCATTTGGTAAGTTTTTGCTTACAACAATGTTTGTTTAAGATGAAAAATAATGACATGAGTGTTAAGGAAAAAAAGCACTTTATTTAACCTTATGTGATACACTCATTTTAAGATGATGGAACTGTATTACAAAAAAAAAATATCAGCAAGTTTTTCATTCTTTCAAAACAGCAAGTAACCACTAGAAAATACATAAATGATGATTTATTCTCACCATGAAGTTTTGAAAACTAGCTAAACCTTTCCCGGCTCAAGTGTTTTTGAGATTTAACGGAAGCAGTCATTTTAAAAATAAGCAGGGGGGGGGCTTCTACTGCCCCTAGTGGAATGACGATGAACTACAGCACAAAGTCATGGACCAAATTATAAACACTAGAGGTTTTGAGGAAGGTTTGGCTCATGTTTATAAGATTGTGGTCTCAGAAATGTGTGTGACAAATATGAAATGAATAATTATATAAAGTTAATACAAATAGAAATGTAAATTTTCTTTTTCTGATGTTTTTTTTTTGGGTCATTTGAATAGCTAAAAAAGGGTGGAATAATCCAAAAGGCCAAAAGTCAGAGCTTTTTGCCAGTCCTTGAATGCAGCATACTTGTGATACTGGAAGATTTAAGAGTTCCTCACAAAACTTTAAACATCAAAAAGATGTTTTGAAAATGAACATGCACGTTGAAAAAGCAATCCACCAAAATGCTTTTTCATTTCCTTCCTCAACACAGCTTATTCTGTCACTTAATTAAAATTAAAATGAAAATGGTATTTGACATTTCATTTTCAAGACGTTCTATGGTAAATGTGTAGCAAAATTCATTTAGAAATGTCTAATTTGACATTTAAAATGGATTAATAGAAATGCTTTTTAATTTTCAAAATGAAGCTGCATTTTTTTACTCAAAATTAAAAAGAAGCGATAATATTTGTGTTCTTTCCTTGACACTTTTATACACTAAAGCCGGAAATATTCATCACACATGACAGACAGTAGGTCAATGTACAGCAATTCAGAGAATAAACAAACTACAACGGGAGACCTAGCCTAAATAAAAACCCATAAATACTTTTTTGAGATTTTTTCCAGCTTTCAATAAAGATAAGGAATTACAGTTTTAGTCGCACACTAGACTGGATTGATTGGAATGGAATAGGCTAAAAAGGCTGTGTTGTAAAAACTTTGATTGTCAAATGTTTATTTAACAGCCAGCTTCAGAACAACAAGAAAAAAAAGATTCAGGAACCAATGGATTCAAATAACACTTTAATGTGTGTCTACTTGATGGCACTATTTACAGTTAGATTTGTCTATAAATCTTTTGGAGTTCCTTTTTAGAAATACTCAAGACTCTGTTTTAAAGATTTTCCAGTTCCCTGTACCTCCAGCCTTTATGATTACAAATAGTCTGCAGTGTCTTCTAATTGAATTTGCTGCAGAAAAAAAACGCTCATTGCAGAATTACGGATGTCTCTGAAGTTTCATAGAAGATGATGAAGAAGAATTCTAACTTTGCTTCAGCAACACTTGCTGACAGACATCTAAAACAAAAACAAAAAAAGATGTTCTGTTGTCTATTATAAAGAACCAGAAGAATGATATTTTGGTGAGTAAAATGAGTCCAACCACACGAGGAATTAACAGAAAACAAACCCCAATAAGGAAAACAATTTTTCACAAAAACAGTTACACATCATAGCTCTGTGTTTCCTTATTATAATGCTGGGTCATAGCCTGGAAAAACACAATTTGTCTAACAGTGGAGATAAGTCTTTTGCAGCCATTGCTGTAAAAAAAGAATTCTGGGCAGAACGACCATCCTAACTGCCTCAATCCTTTAAATTAATGAACAAAATAAAATTCTCAGGGTTTGTAGACTTTGGTTTGGTCAGTTATGTCATGATTTTGGTCATATTCTGCTTGGACTTGTCTCTTTGTCAGTCCCCACTAGTTTCAGGTTTATCATGCTCCTCAGCTGTCTTCATTTCAGTTAATTGCCCTCATTGCATTTAAGAGTGTTAGGTCATCTGCTTTGCTCTGCCATTCTTGTGCTAGTTTTGTCATGTTTCAGTTTATGCAGGTCTGAGCTTCTGTATGTTGGGTCCTACACTACCAGTCCCTGACATTTCTTGATCTGAGCAAAGTCAAAGATTTTAGTTCCCAACTTTCTGACTTCTTGTTTTTACAACTGGTGCCACATTTTAAATGGTTATTGTATTTGGTCAAAATTAAAATGAGATATCTCAGAGGAACCAATTTACACCTAAAAAAAAAAACATTTACATAATTACTTTTAAATAAGTTCAAACAACACAAAACGTATTACTGCCAGTGAGTGCATTTGACCACAATGGCCACTTAGCTCTGCGATCCACCTGTGAGAAGGTGAAAAAATTAACTACCGTAGTCTAAAAAAAGGTGTTATTCAAAAACCAACAAAAAAACTTGCAAAACTAACTGTAGGCGCCATAATCATGTTTGTATATAATTTCATTTCTGGTCACGTGATTAGTCAGGATGTCATTTAGGCGCACCTGTCACCTGTGTTAGTTTGGTTTTGTTGGTTTGATACAGAGAGGGTGCACAGGGCCCAGTATTTTTTGTTGACCGCTTTTAAACTTGATTATGTACAATACTTTTCAAATGGATCGTACCACATGTGTCATCTGAGGCAACGAAGTGGAATAAATCACGACACACAAGAAAAGTGGATTTCATGGTCATTTTGTGGAGCGCGTCGCAAACAGGACCTGCCGCAGCCTCTCTAGCGGCTCATAAGCCCGCAGCCGCTACAACTTTGTCAACAAAAAATATAAAAGGACACTCCACACAGCGCAAGAATTACGGACGCCACAAAGACAGCGCGACAACCGCGGGGTGGATTGCAATCAAAGCGCCTCTGACTGTCAGGACCTTTGCTATCAGAACAATGCTCGGTTGGACAATAAATGGACCGCTGGGAAGTAACGGTGGAAATACAATGGATCAACGACAACCAGAATTGTCAGTAAACAGAGTGTCTGTTGTACAGATGGATGAACTTTGGCAGAAGCAATTCAAATTTGATTTTCCTGAATGCAGTATGGATGAACAGTCTGGATTGTCACAAGAAGACCAAAAATTTATGGAGACAGTTTCAAATTCAGCAAACCTTATAAATGGACACTATCAGATTGGTTTACCACTGCGAAACAAAAACGTTTGCATGCCTAACAACAAAGATTTAGCTCTGCAACGTGTTGCTCATTTAAAGAAAAGACTCCAAAGAGACCCTGTTTTCTATACAGACTACATGGCCTTTACGGATGACATGTTCACCAAAGGTTACGCTGAACAGGTACCAGAGGAAGACCTGAAGCGTTCTGATGGGACAGTGTGGCATATCCCACATCATGGGGTTTACCACCCAGTTAAGAAAAAGTTGAAGGTTGGTTTTGACTGTGCTGCAACTTTTCAAGGCAGATCTCTTAGCACCCAGAAATTCATGGGTTCTGGGAAAAGTACTACAGGCTTTCCCAGACAGAAGAGGATTAGTACGTCAAGTTCGAGTCAAGACAAAGACCAGCTGCGTGGAACGACCAATTACAAAGATGGTTTTACTGCTGGAGGCTGAAACCCAAAAGGAATAGCTTCTTGAAGAAGTGAAGATTTCTCGGATTTAAGGACTCGTGATCTTTTGAAAGACAAATACGGCTACTGGAGGCCAATTGAAAAAAAACAAAAAATGTGAAAAAAAAGAGAACTGAATGAATTTGTATTGTTTATGCTGATTTTCTTTTGTGTGTGTAATTATTTGTCTATTTGCCAAATAATTAGGGGCTGGTGTGTAGGCGCCATAATCATGTTTGTATATAATTTCATTTCTGGTCACGTGATTAGTCAGGATGTCATTTAGGCGCACCTGTCACCTGTGTTAGTTTGGTTTTGTTGGTTTGATACAGAGAGGGTGCACAGGGCCCAGTATTTTTTGTTGACCGCTTTTAAACTTGATTATGTACAATACTTTTCAAATGGATCGTACCACATGTGTCATCTGAGGCAACGAAGTGGAATAAATCACGACACACAAGAAAAGTGGATTTCATGGTCATTTTGTGGAGCGCGTCGCAAACAGGACCTGCCGCAGCCTCTCTAGCGGCTCATAAGCCCGCAGCCGCTACACTAACTGAATGAAAGAGATCCAAGGTCTTACAATGTCATGTACACATCTTTTGGTGATAGACAGCAGCAAATTGTAAATCTCATAATTGCATATATTTACATGTAACCAAACACAAAACCTGATGGAAATTCATGCTGTCCACTTGTAATATGTGCAGCCAAGATGCCTGCTGCTGCAATTCCTGCAGATATATTAAGTCCGTCCAAGGCTAAATGTTGATGTTGGTCACATGCACGTATTGACCTGACCGTAACTGTGACCCTGACCTTAACCATTCCTTCAGGTCAATGCAGCCAAGACAAGATTTTGGAACTGGTCACACAAATTCAGAAAATTACAAACAGCTAGTCACTTTCTTTACAATTAACAGCTTTTTAATTTGTTTTTGTATTTTATACTATGTATTATACATATTTATAAATGTATAATACATAAATGAGCAACATATAGAATATATATAGATATATTCTATATGTTGCTCATTTCCACATGTCAGTTTTAAAATATCTAAAAGTACAATAAAAGTACAGTACTTGTAGTACAGTCAAATTATGTGCGGGCTTCCAGTCTCGGCTTTATTCCTAATGCTAGTCATGACGCAACTTTTTGTGTCTGTGTGAATCTGGTTTCACTTCCTACTCCTAAAATTCAGATTGAATGATCTGATCAGAGTTTTTGGCTCTAGAACAGAGGGGAAAGATGAGCTGAGAAGAGACTGAAGTGCAAAGATCCAAAATAATTTTGATCTTCTCTGTTTTTACAGACAGCGGCTCAATGTAAGAAAGGTTGAACAAAGTCCTGTGGTCGAATCCTGAGGACCCTTCAGTGGTTTGGTGTGTTTCAGAAACCAGAAGTGATGTGATGCATATAACTTTCTTAAATGTTGCTGTTGCTATAAAAATCAAGAAGTGAAACAACATGAGGTAGGTAGTAGTTGTTCTTGACAAGAGAAGATCCACAGAAATGGTGATTGTACTGTAATGAAGACTCTTCTTCTTCAGCTTTTTGAGGAAACTAAGGTTTGTTTGTTTTTCTCTTAAACCTTGTCTACACCAGCTTTACAGAGTATTTTCTTGATGTTTACATAAAGGAAACATACGACTTATTAGATTGAGACAGATCAACTGATTGCTGCTTTTTGTAAAAGCTTTACAGCACACACACAGAAGAAAAAGCTTCAGTCAGAAATGCAAACCATTATGAACTTTAGAGTTCATGTTTCATTTTTGAGTCACAAACCTTCTTGTTCTGCCAAATCTGTATCCGAATCAACGTTCAGCTGAAACTGTCTGTTGAAACTTTGAGAGGAGCGTTTTGTCTTTCTTTTATTTTCACCTCATTTTAGTATCATTGTCTTTTTTGCTTGATTTGCTCCTTTTTTTGGGACACTTGCAGATGTTGGTCCGTGTGTGCTTCTGGAGCTATGTGTCTCCATCATGTGGAGTCAGAGCAGAAGTGCAGCAGCTGATGGAAGTTTCCTCTGACTCCCAGTGCTGCTGAACCACTTCCACCCGATCCTAAAAGACAGCACAAAAGAAGGACCAGTCAGTGCAGAAGCAGATTATCCGTTTGCAATGATGTGCAGAGGATCAGTGTGTTTTTCCTCTGCAGATGATGGTGGAACTTGTGAGCTGATGTGAATCCAGTGAATCCAGCAGTATGGATCAGTGTGAGGACAGAAAGGAAGGAAGGAGTCCCTCCATCTAAAAGCACAGTGAGTGGGGAATGTGAGAGCCAGATCCAAAAATCAGTGGTGAGATGAACATCTGTCCATGACCCTTTTCTATGTCAGAGCTCAGCACTCACACCAGAAACCCTCATTCTTCCCAGGAACCAACCTGGACCAGAATGTGAACCCAACGATGTGTCCTTCAGGAGTCACAGGTCAAAGGATGTGAATCCTAACTTCAAAGGCATCAGTTCAGGAGTGGAACAGTGAGTGTTTGTGAAAAGGTTCTAAAAAATTCAACTAGATCAATTTTTTCGTTTTGAAGACTTCAAACCAAAAACGTCTACATTTCTTAGAACTTTTTCATTTTATCATGACCTGAATGACTGACAATCTACACCAACAGTAAGTGTTTGTCAGAGTTAAAGGAGGCGGGATAATAGTTCAGATGATCAATAGTTTTTAGGAGAATGACTTGGTTCAGTTCTTGATCTATCTGATCAGACTCACTTGGAGCATATTGCGTGTGATGGGATTTTTCAGTTATATCTTCTCAGTTTCTCAAGGAGAGCAGAGATGTTAGAATAGAAAACCTGCTAACTAATTCAAAAGCTGTAATGAAAGAAATATTTTTTTTCTTTCAGGATTCCTCAGAAACTCAGTGCTGTGTGCCCTTCAGGGGTGACCAGTCAAAGAATGATCATTTAAAAATAGGACCAGCTTCTTCAACTGAGAGGTGAGGTGGATTTACATTTCGTAAAAGAGTAAAATGAGGGAAATGGTTTTATTCAAACATGTGTTGGATGTTACTCAGCTCCTTCTCAAACGCATTTCTGTCATGTGTGCAGCAGCAAGTGTTGGTTTCCCTCAAACACACCAGTCAGATTAAAGAATGGATGAAATTTCCCGTGTCTGTTTTCATTTGCCTTTGCTCCTCAATGTCTCGACTCTTTTCTTACCTAATCACTGTCCTCTTATGAAGCATTATTGAGGTATATGCCTGTGCTAAAGCAGCAAAATGCTATTTCTTTTCTGGGCACTCAAATGGTCTTCAGATTGCGGTGTAAAAAAAAGATGTTAATGTTGGATCGTAAATCTGGTCATGGCTAGGATTAATTAGTGTTAGGGTTAGGTTACAAAAAAGTCATGGAAGGTCAAAACTTAGTGCAACCTAAAGCCTCATTTTTTTATGCATCTGCATTTCTGGCCGACATCTGTGTTTGTGTGTCAGCCTTTCACATCCAGACACTGTCCTGTTGTATTAAATGAACTGGTTGAAGGGTTAGAGGAACTTTAACACACAGACACAATGACCAGCCGTACAGAAAACAGCTGAAACTGAATTTGTAATTCATTCAACCACAGCATGTCTTTATTTGTTTAAAAACTACCTTATCCTCTGATAAGTGAAACTGAAAGAGAGTGCAGTTTTTTTATGATACCTGTGTGATCCAGATTTGCAGTACAATCTAAAAGAAAAGACAAAGAAATGTACTCGGTTATCGCGTTTTGTTTATATTGATACAACTATTGCTATCTGGTACAGTATCAGTGCTACTCTTGGCCATGGTATATCGTATAATTTGATGAGATATACTGTCTGCTTGTTTATCATTTAACATAAAAACTAGATTTAGCCCCTTTAGGTTAGTGTATTTATTCCTGCCATTGAGAGACTGGTTTGTTCAGCTGTCACCAAACTACATTTGTTATACATTATTTTACCCAGTGTAGGTGATTTGGGTCAGTTTACTTAGTCAAATTCTTGTCCATGTCTTCACTTTTGTCAATTTTTTAGAGTGTTATCTTTAGTGAAGGCGTGCTAGCAGATTTCTAAAATGACTTTTTTTTTAGAAAGTTAATGGTTGAGGTTTGGACTTTCTGCAGTTTAGAGATAGAATGAAAATGCTATGAACCAAGATATGCTCTTTAACACCAAATATCATAAAAATATATATATTTTTGTATGTTAAAATAGTGCCATAGTTGTGATCTTTTTTTTTCTTTTTAACCTTTATTTAACCAGGAAAGTCCCATTGAGATCATAAACCTCTTTTCCAAGGGAGTCCTGGCCAAGAGGTAACGCATACAAAGCAAAAGAAAACTGGTTAATCAATATTTAAAACTAAAAACTTCTAAAGTGTACAGAACAGAGCAAGGCAGAGCTACAGGGTGGCAAGGGGAGAGTCAGAAAGCTTTGCCCCCTCACTTCCCACCCTAATTTTTGATTCAACATTAACAAGGACCCCTTGATGCCAACAGAGGCGCTTTGGTCTCAAACTAGTTTAGCTTAAAATGCACCAAAAATACCATCTGTATTCTTCCACTCTCGGTTGATTTACTTTAAATATATACATGAACCGTTTTCAAGCATTAGTTGCTCTTAGAAAGGTTCAGAGGCGGCGCATCATTCTGCTCTTGTTTACAACTATTTGCGACGAACCTAAAATTAAGTCTATTGTATGTGCTATTGTCAAATTTACTATCTCAACTTTACTTGGATACAAAAACATTTTTTTCATATTTGGAGATAAATTCAGGGGTAAAGGGGTTAAGAAATCATACAAGCTTCTTTATGCATTAGAAACAGCACCTTAACTGACAGAACTGCTGTTTCTTATTAATAAAAATTATAAAACGCTTTGAAATATATGTAAATTTTTAAATGCCTTCCACTCTGCTGCTCTCATTTGCCATCCATCCAAAGACTTCTGCCCACCCCCCATAAAATGTTTGTGTTTGTGCTTACTGACTGAGATCTCACTATCACACATGGCGACAGCAGGTCTGTAGATCTGAGCCATTTGTCCATTTATGGACTGTTAGATTGCGAAGTTACTAACATTGAAGGAAAAAAAAATCATCCAGCCAAATATTATTATACATAAGCCGACCTGTCATAGTGACCTGCACAAACATACCATGATAAAAGCATGTCAGCATAGATATGCTATGGTGACACTGGAGTTTGAAGATGTTTAACCAAAATATAAAGTGATGTTTAACAAGTTGTGGAGAAGTTTGTTCACTTAAATCCTGCTAAATGATGTATGAAGTATAAAGTATGTTTTGACTTATGACTTCCTCCTCTCTAAAGTATCCACAGCAATCATAGGTGACAATAAACAAAAAAATAACTACAAGTTCCAATGTTTATAAGATATGTATTACTAATTATTTAAACAGATTCATAATAGTTTTTTCACAGTTTTATAAATGTGTGTGGCTGTGACTTATATCATCCTGAAAGGAAAAACAAAAATGTTACTCTTCCATTAAAACGCTCACCCTGTGAATTCCAAGCATGGAATTGTGCATTTGTGTGTGTGTGGGGGGGCTTGAGGTTTTTTATGAATCTATCATGAAAAAAGCAAAAAAAATGCTTGTAGACTGAAGAGGTTTTATTCAGAATTTACAGGATTTTATTTTTAATTACAGTTACAAAAGTATTATCCTTACATTTTTTTCCGTCTGTTTAAAGTCCTTTTATGATATAATGTATTAAAATGTTGCCTGTTCATGAGTTTCAAGTAAAATAAATGATTAAAGTATTATTAAAGTTTTGTCACAGAAATGACAGTCTCTGTAATCCCATAGCAATGCCCCCTGCTCTCTTAGTGACATATGCTTCATTGTGGGTTTAAAATGGTACCATGCTGTCTTTTTTACACTAATCTCCAAAACCGGCTTTATGTAGGAAGTTTATGTATTAAAACCAGAGTCCTGATCATCAGATCACATGTATTAGATGACCATGCGAGGATAAGGCCACCACCTATTATTTCAAAAGAGCCTTAAGAAAACCTTGGGTCCCAATGAGGGGTTTTAATCTTCATGCAGAGACACCAGCTGCCCTGTCTGCCAGTTAACTATGGGTGACAAGGTAATAACAAGAGACATTTTCTACCAGTTTTGTACCAACACATTCTCAGTATGCTTGTAAATTTAAAAAAATGGAAAAGGTGTGAGTCATTTGAAATTATGAGAGATCCTCACTTTTTGGCCCTAATGTGTCAGTTTAATGTTGCATCATCTCCACCATTTAAATAACCTTGCTAAATAATGATGCATATTCAAATGAATTGTGGGATTGCTTCTAATTTTCCTGCATACAGTTCCATATAAAAGCAACAGCTGAATGCGGGATGACATGCCAGTTTTGAACCAACGGCATCCTGGCTGAATCAGATGGAGCTCTTCCCTAAGGATACTATTAGGAGTAGCGACTATATCTTTCTAAGAGGTGGTGAGAATATGAATTTGTTCTGCCCCATTTCCCCTTCTCTGCCCGCCAGACAAGCAATGCATCTCTGCTTCCAGGGAGCACGGATGGCCGATGCCTTATCATAAATACATAACTGTGTTGAATGTGAATGCATGAATGTGGATTCTGGCCATATAGCTGGTCTCTCGATGTCAAAGCAAAAAAATGGGTCTTAATGTGCTTATCATTGGTGGGCCTTGAGATCTCTGGATATTTTAAACAATTATTTATAATTACATTATACAGTGAGGCAAAAAAGTATTTGGTCAATTACCAATTTTGCAAGTTCACCCACTTCAAACAATGAGAGAAGCCTGTAATTTTCATTATAGCTATACCCCAACTTGAGAGACAAAACAAAAAAAAAACAACAGAAAGCATATTGTCTGACTTTTAAAGATGTTTATTTGCAAATTATGGTGGAAAATACGTATTTGGTCACCTACAAACAAGCAAGATTTCTGACTCTCACAGACCTGTAACTTCTTCTGTTGGAGGATCCAATGTCCTCCACTCATTATATGTATTGATGGCACCTGTTTGAACTAGTTATCTATATAAAAGACACCTGTCCACAACTTTAGTCACACTCCAAACTCCACTCTGACCAAGACCAAAGAGCTGTCTAAGGACACCAGAAACAAAATAGTTGACATCTCAGGGGTCTGCTTATGTAAAACGGCATTTGGATGAAGTGTATATAAGCAGTAGACTTTGAAAGGCAACCCTTTTTTATTCATAAAACATAATTTCATTCATTTAGTATTTTAGGCTTCATCTTCAAATGTTTTACATCCAGATTCTGGCTTTAACGGATGAAGGAAGCTGTTCTATTCTAATCTTTCAGTGGGGTGGACATTAGTAAAACAACGTATTCCCATCTAGCTCAAACAAAAACAAAAATCTGAAAAATGGTCCCAAGCAAAACAAAGAAACATTATGTCTATGATTTTGAACTGATATATGTAAAATTACAATATTTACAATTAAAGTCAAATCTAAAAGATCAAAGTGGACATACATTTGTTTTGCCTTGGGCTGGTAAATGTTGGAATGATCATATAAAACTTTATCCCACTAACATGGATTATATATTTGTTTTATGTCATTGTCCATATGTACAGTGAGATTAAAAGCAGTCACCATATCAGTTCAATAAAGACACCAATTTGATAAAAAATGTGACTGTTGTTTGCAAAAATATGTGCAAAATATAACAATGTACATAAACCATGAAATAGAAGCTATGGAATGTAGGCAATGACTTTTGAAAATTTTGATCACATCTTTTCTGAAAATATAAGTTTACAGTTCCTTCTTAGTAAAAGAGAACAAAGTGAAATGAGAATGGGCTTTAACATAAATTGCATCGATGTAATACCAGAAATAATCGCTAGTTGGCAGCATTGTCCTTAAAATCTGGACCAGATGTTTATGAAGTCTACACCCTTGAGTTTACTGGCACTTTACTTGATTTAAGAACAAACCTCTAATGAAATTACTTAAATATGTATATATTTGGTAATTGAGGAATTATTTTAAATTTTTTATTTTTATTTTATTGTCCTCACTGACCAGTAAGTATGGTACGTATTGACAAAGAACAGGTATGACAAAAATTGTAATGGGAATCGTCCGGCTGTTTTTTTCTTTCTTATGTGTATGAAGAAGAAGGAGGGGGAGGAGAAAGGGGCAGGTACATAAAAGCCGGTAAGCCACGCCCCCACGGCGCCTCCGTTTTTCAATGGAAACAGGTGGGATTCCCGACTCCTCCAATCACGCCCTCTTTCCGTACCGCGGGGGCGGGGGCGGGGAGTCCAGATCCGGAGGCAGAGCCGACAAACTTCCACATTCAGAACAGAAAAAGTCAGGAAAACACGGTCCGCGCGCGCGAGACGCCTGTCCAACGCGTGTGTTCAGCGCGGCTACGGGGAGCTTTTAGCGGGATAGCAGTTCGCCGGAGTACCTGGGAAGTTGGTAGCACCGCCGCTGAGGCGCAGTGGGAGCTTTTGCTGCGATGTGGAGCCAGTGAGTGGATTTACAGGATCGCTTACCACCCGGATTTTTTTGAATCAAATCGGCCTGGTTTTGTACTCCCGAGTTCCCCTGGAGCGTGGATTAATAAAGGAGTTGGAGAATGCCTGCGAAGACCAAATACAACCTGGTGGATGATGGACACGACCTGAGGATCCCGCTGCACAACGAGGAAGCGTTCCAGCATGGAATCAACTTCGAGGCAAAGGTGAATAATTACAAACTCTTGAAACGGAACTCGTTCCATTCCAATGTCCGCCTCCTTTCGACACGAACGTGTCTGGCGCAGAAGTTTCGAGTAAAAAAAAAACTCCAGAAAGAAAAGAAGTCCGAAACTTCTGCTAGCTTAGTTAGTTAGTAGCTGAAGTTGTTAGTTAGCTGGAGGTTAAAGCTGGATGGTTCAGGTGCAGTTTGAGTCAGGATAAAACTGAAAACACAAGGTTTGTGGCATTAATGTGCTGTACCTGTCACGTTTCACCCCTTCCACCCGCAGTACATCGGCAGTCTGGATGTGACGCGGCCGAGCAGCCGGGTGGAGATCGTGGCTGCGATGAGACGAATCCGGGTGAGTGAAGACAAAGTTGACGCTCCAGAAAACTTCAGCTTTTGCTGCAATCGACGCTCACTTCAAAAAGTGAAGTGCTGAAGTGTCTAAACAATATTAATGCATGCTTAATTCCTCCTATATTACAGGATTTAGGGTTAATTTTTAGTGTTTCAGAAACACATTTTCTTCCTTTTTCATCAATTCACTCTTTCCAACTGGGATCCAAATGCCAAAATAAGATAAAAAAAAAGGATCCTGAATTCACTTCAGTTGGTGTCAACAACATATATGATGTCTCAGCTGATTTTCCTTACAGCTACTATAACTTTAGTTTCTTTATCTCATCATAGCAGATCAACCACGTTCATATATGTGACCTCTGCTTCTATTGGTTAATCATGACTTTATAGTATAACCCCTCACAGTCATATTTATATTCTCTTCTACCAAATTGCCAAATGATTGTCTTTACATTTATATGGAAATCTGGCAACACGTTTCTCAGTCAAAGGATCACTCAGGTGTCAGTCTTATAGAATCCAAAACTTTATTTGTAATCAATCTAAAGATGCCAGTATCATCATCCGTCTCTTATTCATAACGTCCCTTATGCAGACTTTTCTGTGCGGACCCACTTTTGAAGCGCAATCCGGCTCCGTGATCCTAGTATTACTCCGTTTATTACAAGTCCTGTTCCAATTATCATGTAAACTATTTTAAACGCATTCCCAGTGGTGTTTGAATCACGATTATGCTGTTTTTAAACCCAAATTGAAAACTTCTGTTGAGAAAGTTTCTGCAGAGCTGCAGGAGTTCATTAAAAACTGAGATGTGGGTGGGACTTGTTGGCGTGGAGTAAGCCCCCCCCCCAACATTTTTTTTATTGCCCGTCTGGAATATAAGCTGATTTTTCCCTCATATAAGGCTCTTGGTGGCATTCCTTTCACCCATCCTTTAACACATTCACACACTGATGGTGGGAGAGCTGCCATGCAAAGTGCTAACAAGACCACCAGAAGCAATACGGGGCTCAGTGCCATGCTTGACTGCCGGCCGAGGAGGAGCCGCTGCACTTACATCTTTAACGTGTTTCTAAAAGAAATGAGAGCTCTGTCAACGCTTGAAGAGGATGGATTTGAAGACGTGCATATCTTTGTGCATGGGTGAGGGGAAGTAGGGACGGGCTTATACTCCATGCCAACAACTCTCACCCACAACTTGACTACTGAAATAATCGTGAGTGACAGCCCTACTCAACACAAACAAAAACTCCACTGATTATGGATGTGTTGTGTTCTCATTGGTATCTTGACCCACATAGTATAGATCTATTTATACTTTCTTTCTTTCTTAATTTTTTACATTTAGATTAGTCGATTTAAATAATAATTGAAAACCAATGACGGTTTGAATTAAATCTGCTATATTTGGTTGAAATAAACATGAAGTAGTGTGCAGTGTACCTGGAAATGCTCAGCTTTGGTTTCCAATCGTCATGGTGTTGGCTCCTAAAGCGGTTTACTGTTTTGTGCTAGTCTCGCTCGGCAGGAGGTTTGCTCTCCAAAGTGCTCCATCACAGGTCTGAAGCCTCCTTTGAAGAGGTGTACTGAAGTGTGAGGCCCCCCCTTCTTCCCTCCTGCTTTTGTGTTGCCTGTGCAATGCCACAATTTACAATTTTTGTTGTTTTTAGCTCCAGAAAGTGGATTTAATCTTAATCAGCGGGTCTGCCAGCTTGGCTGTACACTGTGTCTGATGTAAATGTTAGTGGAGGTGTTTGTGGAGGAGAAGGAGGGTCCCCACGAGAACATGATGCAGCTTTCTAAAAGCTCTCATGAAGGCACACACAACGCTGCACAGGGTTACAGCAGCTCATTTTTTCTCTGTTTAAGGAATTTAAAGCAGATAAACAACAAGCTTGTCAAATCTGGTGATTTGTTTTTATTTTTTATTTTTTTCTTGGATGGCTGCCCTGCTTTGTGTTTTGGTAGCCCTCCTATAGCCGTGCGACGCTGCATGGATTCTGATGTTGAGGCTCACTCACAAGACATTTGGATGTTGGCACAGCTGAGAAGAAATTTTCTCATTGCCCCTTTTTTTTTTTTAAAAGGAGCAGCCTCACTAAAATGTGGACCTCCCAGCGTGATGCCATGGCAGCTGTTGTTGGCAGTATATAATGGGCTCTGGTTTGCCTCCTCCATGTGTGAAAATGGGCTAACACAGGTTTGACAATGCAGGGGAAGGAAATCAGTGTGGAAAATTCAAGTCAAAATAAGCAGTGCTAGTGTTTTAGTTTTTTTTAGAATGCAGATTATCTGACAACCTAAATTAATTTTTTATTAAAAGAATAGGTCTGCTTTTCCCCTGGTGTGTTGTGAAGTTTGCCCAAGACATGTATAGATCAGCTGAAGGGACATTAAGGCATACAGGTAAATTGAAACGATTGTGAAAAAACAATGGCTTTAGGTGTGTTTTTTTTGTATGGCAATAAACAGATTTATGAGCTAACTCTGAGCTTTTTTCACCTCTCTTGCACAACTGCTTCATCGATTTGTCTTTAGGTTTCTGTAAAAATATGCAGTTCTTAATTTTTCCTGGTACAGTGTGTCCCTTAGATGAAGCCCCTTAAAAAAAGCTTTAGATCTATTTTCCACTTTTTGCAAATTACTTGGAGAATTACTTGAAAAAAAAGCAAGACAAATTTGCATCTTTCAACAGGTTTTCCAATACTAGTTGTTTTAAATGCTAACCAAATGGTAAACTTGTAGAATTAAAAGATTTTATCTTGATGCAAATGTACAAACGTCTTTGAATGGGTTCTCCTAACAAAAAATTAAAAACTTTGGAGGTCAATGGAGAAATCTTTCTGCATCTTTTGAGCTCTTCCATCCATTTCTTTTCCAAACCCCTTTTCATTCCTTTCGGGGTCCTGGGGTTGCTGGAGCCTATCCCAGCTACTGTCAGGAAAAGACAGGGTACACCCTGGACAGGTCACCAGGTCAATCGTAGACATCCCTCCCCTGTAAATTACGACAAAGAATGAAGCGGTTTAAATTCTTTGTATTTGTTGATCTGAAAGTATTCAAGTGTCATCGAGATCTCTGATTTAAATTACAGATCTATAAAAAGGTTTCCGTGTTTGAGTTTTATTTTAGATCTGACTTTACCTGTTTTGCATTATTAAAGAACCAAGCGAATGAAAACTGTGTTTTTGTTGTTTTTAACATGTTCTTTTAGAATTTTTCTCATGATGGAAGACATTTATAAAAAAATTCAGATTAAAACTGCATTTCTGAGTATTACTTTACTGAAAGTTGTCTGAATCAGGAGCTGATTGGAGAAATACAGCTTGAAAAGGCTCTCATCTGTGACTTGGAAACTGAAACGGGTGGGCCAAAGTCTGCTTAGCTCTGTTCCAATGCATCCACCTGCAGACAAACGGAGCCTTGTACGTCTTTGTTTTCTTCGTCTGAGCTGGCCTCTGGCTCAAAACTGTATGGCTGGATAGCTTTAATATTTCTTGCCGTTTTGTTGCGCCAATAATGTTAGCTTAGAGTTGTGAGGGGCTGTCTGCTAGCGGGAGAGAATGTAAACAAGGGGATGATGGGAGATTTAAGGTTGACATGCTAACCGCCTACAAATCAGTGGCGGGTTTCTGACAAACTGCCGCCACTCTGTACAAACTTTGTCCTAGAAAACTACCGGTTTTTAATATTGTGCCTAAAAACCGTATGATCATAACTCAACACTTTTTCCAATACATTAAAAGAAGAATAATTATTAGTTTTATAAATTTCTTTAAATGTAGGGAAAAAACATGTTTACTTAATCAGTCATCGCTTTCTGTATTAAAATTACTCTCACCGTATTTAGAAACTATTTTTAGTTCTAACAATCTAATGTCAGAGCTCTATCAAGCAGCATTTTAACTTTTTTTAAATAATAAATTAATAAGAAATAATGATATTTGTTTTAAATGGTAAGCTCACCATAGGACCCCCATAATCCTTCTTATCTGGTTTTGTATTTGATGTCTGTTGGAATCCACTCTGTCTGAAGGATCTTGCATTACACGATGTTCCCCCTTTAAATGAAACGCAGTATGATGATTATCAGGCAAGCCCAGAAGCGGCTTTATTAGCTACAAGCAGGGGAGACCTTTTATAGTGAATTAAAGAGATTAATGAGAAATTAATCTGTCTTTGCCGTGTTAACTGGATGTACGAAGATTGAGCAGCATGGGGTGCAAAGATTATATGCATCTCAAAAGGGCTGAAATAGTGAAGCGCCCTTCAGAAGTAAAGCAGAGATGCCGTGCAGCAAACACTGGTGCAGAAGTAGACTAGAGGCTACTTGACTTGGCAAAGTTTCTGAGAAAGGAAATTCAAACAAATTGGTACAACTGAACAGTCCTGCATTTCAGCTGGTTTGTCCCTACAGTATCATTCAAAGATGATTAGTCTGTAATCATTGTGGCGAGGTGGCACCGTTGCTGGTGACAGCTCAGCTAAATGACTCCGTGGAGTCATTCTAAGCTCATTTGTATGGGACTTTATATCTGCTGTGTACACAGAAACTCCACACACTGTTTATACAATTAGTTGTGGCTGCTCTATCCTCCATGATTCTATGTCTCTTGTCAAAGAGGCACTACGCTATTTAATATGACTTGGGAGCAGTAAGCTGAATCTCTAACTACCCTACGCCATCTTATGTCTTAAAGTAATTTCAAATTGTAATCATTTTAAATCATTTTGTACTGCTCTACACTGTGAAATGAAAAGGTTTGTGGCTGCTTATTAAAGCCGTTATCATTATGTTGTCTGTTATTTGTTTCAGATTTAGTCATGGTTATGGTGAAAGTCTTAGTCACATTCTCCCCTAACAGGAGGTTGACCCTGGTGCTAAATGTTTTTTGGATTATCTAAGCTTCTAGAGGGTCATAGACAGGAGTGCATCTTGTGAGGAGCGCGGAGGTCAAAAAAAGGAAAAGTTCGTACAACATGATATGCCCTACACGTTATGTAACTGTTCACTATTACCTATCACTCTGCATGCCCGTAGTAAAACGTGCAATTAACATTTTTGCTCTACAAGCTTACAAGTGGTCTACGACCTTTATATTTGTATGGGCCACTTGCGTGCCCCATACAGGTTTGCCCATTTTTTGCAAGCTGATAGCCCTTATCTAGGAGTTATAGCAGTTGGGACTAAGGCTTTAGTCTTGCACCATGTGCACCATGTTTTTTTTCCTTTTTAGTGGTAACTCACTAAACTTGAACAGCAACTAGCCTCTTTTGTCTGTCCTATAGCTTTTAGGGCTGTAACCATTGTAAAATTTTCGTAACGAGCTATAAAATTTACCAGTTTTACAGCTCTACAACCATTTTTTAAGCTGTTCTAGTGGCGGATAATGGACAATATAAGGCATACTATAGCACAAACACTGTTGGCAGAAATGTCATACATTAATCATTAGCTACAACAAAACTGGATGGGTTTGATGGATTAGAGCTGAAATTCTGAGTAATATTAAATTATTCTATGGATCCAACTGTGTGCTTTTGGTCTATCTTAGAAAATAACTGTGCATCTACTATAAGTAGTGCAGAACACACCGGTTTTTGTTTTGAACTAAGCATAACAAAGAAGGTCTGCTGTTGTTGAGTTTTTAAAACTGAGTTGAGTAACTGACTGCAGATCAGAGATATATTTTCCGTGTTTCATCTACAACAAGGCTAATCTAAAATCTCCTGCATTTGCACACTGTTTTTTTTTGTATTTCTGGAATAAATCAACAGTAAAAAAAACAACAACATCTATCGATATATATATCTATAGATATATAGATATATATACTGTATATACTTTTTTGCAGCTTCACTTTATCTCTGTTCCTCAAGAAGAACAGAAGCTAAAATTTGAGTGGTATCCATGTATTCCTGTCTAATCCATTTATAAGTATGGAAAGACTTTTGGTAAAAGTATCTATAAAAATTCCTACAGCAGCAGAAGTTTTCACTGAAAACTCAGCATGCACTGTTAATTATATCCCCAGCCACAATTTATGTAGCCCAAAACCAAATAAGAACAGGGCCAGACTCGGTTTGCTCCAAGCTTGGCGGCTGTTCATTATACATGCCAAGCTATAATCCCACGTCATCCAGCAGCAGTGCTGCAGCAGCTTTCTGTTTTTTTTCTACGTGTCTGTAACAGATGGATCTAAATCACTGAGAAGTAATGCTGTCATGTCGGGTCAGACTAAACAAGCTAAGAGGGTGCTAATGCTGTCTATGTGTCTACTGCTCCCCTGTCGCCCGGCGCACCTCTGGTTCAGATAATTACATTGTCAAACATCAGAGCTTTTTATTTAGAGAAGACAAAAAAGATATTAAAACTTTTGGCTTTGAGTATTTCTGTTTTATTTTTAAGGCTGATTGATATTTTTAGGGATATGCTTACACAACCAGTTTTAAATTCAAGTTTTTGTCCCAATCCGTTTCAATTCGTGTGGGATTTATGTCCCTAGAAAAATCTTTCTAGATGTAAGATAATGTGTTTGGTTGGTAAACTATGTCTACATTTCAGACTAGCTGGTAGTAAAATCTGACTTACCAGATGGGAAAAATGTGTTAAAAATATTTTACGTATGAACACAATATTTATCACAATTAAACACAAATTACTTTTGATTTGCAACATGCTAAGATTGTTTTTTTTAAAGGTGTTTTTTTGCTTATGTAACAGGCTTTAAGACTCAGTTTTTGACACTTTGATGTAAAACATGCATGCATTGAAGCTATCCCCGGGCTGTGGGTACTGCACTGGTCTTGTGGTTTGAAACCAGGTTTGGACACGGTCTAGTCTCATTTTTAAGGGCATTGGACATAAAATAATTCCTGCCGTGTCTCCATAACCTTCAGAATGGGAATCAATCAAACTATTGACAACAATGTTTGTCTAGTGTTGCAGCCTGTGAATCTGCCCCTCCCAGAAATAGATAGAAGTAAAAGAAGTTTCCCCCTCTGTTAAACTGGGTTATATGTCTGAATACCTAAAACAAAAAAACTTCAATCCACCTGCATTCTAGTGAAAGTCATTTATACCAAAAATACAAATTAAATTGATCTTAAATTTTGAGCATATCTCAGTTTGTGTCAGAGACATTTTATCTAGTTGGTTATGATGGTGTCTGGTGTGTGTGTGGGCCTTAACCTTTTTATTATAATACTCTGCCACTCACTGAACTGACTGTTCCATTGTAAAAAGCTACATGTACTTAAAAGGGCACCCTGTGTGATGGCCTTTTCAATGATGGACAAACCCATCAACCGACTGTCTCTGCCTCTCTGTGTATGATTATTTTTATTTTGTATCGATCCACTATGCACACACTCAGTGGATCAGCCAACTTACTCTTAGTTGGAAAGAATTGCCTGACATTAAATATTGCTCTTGGAAAAGGGGTTTTATGGTAGAATTTCTAAAGTCTGTAATTGTCCTAGTTTATTTTTTTTAAAAACCAGTGCATACATTTTTTAACTTTAACTATACCTTCTCCACAAAAAAAAACAACTCGGTTTTTAAACATGTTTCCTCTGAATAGCTGTCTACCTAACTGAACTAAAGGGAATATGAACATTTGGTCTTAATACTGCAGCAAGGAACATGTTCCTCTAGTCTAGAAGATGTAGAAACTTGGTCATTCCAAAACTTGTTTTGGATGAGCTAAGCTATAACTGATAATTGTATTTCCAATTAGAAATAGATTTTGTCTTTTTTTTTCTCGTACTTCGTTTTATCACAGGGTTTGCTATAAAAAATAAACAAGCAAAATAAAATTCAACCCTTTATTGAGTAAACTTGTGCCATTGTTTCTTGACTTGATGTTAAATCAGACATGGATCTGGTCATTTTCTTGGTCATTTGACGGATGAAGATTATATACTTGAAGTGCTGGAATCGCATGATATGACTTGTGTGAAGCTATAGTTTACATTTTCCTTGGGAGATTGATTGATTTCATGCAAAAAAAAGTTTTGTTGAGTTTGATGACCATCTTTATTCTTATTTGTTGAAAGAAAGTTTGAAGAAGTCATATTCTTTTTTTTTTGTGGTAGCAACCCAGTGCTGTTCAAGAAGTTACCTCTCTATTGGTTGGTTTGCTCTGACAGCTTAAGCCATTGAATGTCAGCTACATTTGTTGGTAGATATTACGTTCCTGTTCAGTAAAATAATGTTTTGTGCTGTCTGTAAGCTACACTGAGTGCTTTGGAATGGGAGTTTCCAGACCTTTGGGTCATGGTGGTTTAAACCCTTTATTTTGCCAGCAAAGACATCAATGTCTGTTTCCCTAAACAAAGTCAGATCCATTACATCTTCTCATTACTAGCGTTGGTGTGTCCTTCAGAGTGGGTTTGGGGTCCCTTTCTGATTGATTTTATTAGCTCTTTAAAAGGCGTTTGTCTGAATGACCCCTCACACACACCTCTCTTCTAGTTTCCAGGGTGAAGTTTAGGACTGTGCGTTAGGCATCATAAAATTTCTCTCCTGTCTCGCGCTCTTTCCCCCACGTCTTTTCACTGCACAAATCTACACCTCCTTCTTTCCGTGGTGCCGTCCAACTTTTTCCTCGTTCTCTGCCATGCCTCTTTCTTTCCAACGCCTTTTCTGCGCTGTTCTTTGGCCCTCTTTCCTAGAACAATCTTTTAAAGGCTGTCGCCTCGTCCTGCCCTTCATCAAAGTGACTGAAACCCTGGCCGATAAACAGGACTTTTTCTCAGAAGTGCAAACACCTTTGGGAGCCTCAGCTGTAACTTATGGAGACACAGACTTAATTTGATCTCTCTCATTATTAACATCTGCCATGACACCAAATCATATTTCATTGTAGATGATGGATTAATCATTTTCCATCCTGTAAAGACTAAATAACACATTGAGAAATGTAAAAACAAAATTGAATCTGGTTTGTGATCACATTTGAAGATCACACATGTCACTGACAACACCTAATCTACAGTAAGTCTCTTCACCCACTTATGCACTAAATGTGAATTAGCCGATTTCAGCAGAACCACCTTATTTACGTTGATTGCGTAAACACTTCATTACTGTAAAGCAGTGATTTTCAACCTTTTTTGAGCCACGGCACACTTCAACCTTGACAAAAATCCCCCGGCACACCGGCATTCAAAAAAAAATAAAATAAAAAGGAGAAACTCTGTCTATATTGATCTACAGTCCCTCCATGATCTCACATGCATTTTTGTGATAATTTTGGCAGAAAAAGCTGGAAGTTGCAGCCGTTTTATTTTTAAGATGTAATAAAAGTTAAGTTAAAATATTATAAAGCTGATTTGTGGTCGTTGTGGTTTCACGACGTTAAGAGGAGAGAGTTGTGCACCCAGACGCTCACGCTGTCACCCAATGCATCATGGGAGATGTTGTTAAATAATCCACCGAGCGCAGACAGACTAGCGTCTTTCAGCTTCATTGTTTTGTTCACTTGTTCCACGGTCTGACACCGGATTCTGTGGAAAGCCACACCACTAAAGACGAGCTTTAGCTGGTATTTTTCTTAGAACTGAGCAACGTTTTCAGCAGAATTTAGAACAAGGAAGTGAAGACTTTACCCACTTCTGATTGGTCAGACTGATGACATGCATGTGGTTAAGAATCCAAGAATGATTGGTGGAGACAGTTAAAGGGGCGGGACTTTTCCTAACAGCTGAAGCTGCGGCTAAATCGCGGTACAGTCATTCTTATCAAAATGTATTTCATAGAATCAAATAAACACAAAGAAAAAGTATTTTATGATCTTTCATATTCCTAATTTCGTAGTGTTTTATCAGGGCCTGTAAGGATGAACAAAGAACTGAAATCCTGGAAAATGTTGTTAAATCAGTTAATGAGGGCAATGTCCCACGGCACACACTGCTGTAAAGTGTTGCATATCAGCACAAGGCTTCCTCCGCTTTGGCTGGAATTATGTTAATTGCGTAAAATTGTGAAGAACTTAGGTGGTAGAAAGAATGTAATCACTGGAGCTAAAGCTTCAGTGTTCAATATTTAACCGTTTGATTAGCAGGTGAGGGTTAACATATTTATGCAGAAACTGTTTTAACCATCATCAAAGTTTCATAAAGAACCATGTTTCTACCACCACAATTCCTCAAGGTGGGCAAGTGGGCTAAAACAAAGTTGTCGGCTGTACGAAAAACACTCTAATGACATATTTTAACACGTCTGCAAATATATCCCATATACTTTGAGCTTCTGTTGATAATCTATCACTTTGTTAGTTTTTCTGACCATAAAAGGTAAGACGTTTTGGATTTGTTTCGACTAGAATCTATCTCATGCTCAGACATAGACACAACAAACTACAGGCCACCTGCATCTCCATTCCCCTACTGCAATAAATGTCAGCGATACATTTAAAAAAAAAAAAGGGGATCTGGGCTATGCCCTAGGGTGGGTGGCTAAAAAGCAGTGATCCAGGAGAATTGAAAAAGGATGTAGAGAGGGATGAGACGGTTGCAACATCCCTGTGGTTGCCCTGCAGCATAAACATGAAGGTGCTGTGGAAAAGATGCTTTGACAGGCACGGATGCAAGCTCTAAGAAGCTGAGGAAAGGCTGACTCCAGATCAACTTTGCAGAGATGTCTGTCAAACATAATATGCCTGCTTGGGAATCAGGGATTTGGTTGTGGCTGTTTTAATTTGCTGAAGTGTGCCTCTTGACTCTCAGGGGACTTGCTCAGGAGATTTATTGGAGCACAGCTCCCTGCAGCTCTTTTTGTAAGTTCAGACTAAAAAAAAAAAAGTGGAAAGATGCCTCTTGTTGTGAAGTTGCAGACCCAAACAAACCAGTTTCAAAGAATTACATCTCAGGATTTTTAAATATATATATATATATATATTTTTTTAGTTTGGACCATCTACGCTGCACACTTTTCTCTCAGTGTTTAAGGTTGCTTGTGCCTTTCAGACAGTGAAATGGATCATAATGCAGAGCACAGGTCTCATAAGGTTTGTTCAGCCCTGGCTCACAGTTTGGAGTTTTGCACGGATAAAATCCAGATATCCACCATAATCACACTTTGTTTGTAATGTGGAATAATTCCAATAAGCTCTTACTCACCTGCCTAATGAGATTCACCAAGAACAGGAAAGAATGGGCCTGTGGAATAAAGGAAAGAGGAAGTGAGGTGTGTAGACTTTGGGAACATTCTTAGATTGGCTATTTTGTCGTTAATCCCCACTGAAGCCAAAATTTCTAATTTTTTCGTTTGTTAAAATACCAGCTCTACAAGACAAAACAAATGATTTTTGTTCATTTTAGAAAGAAAATGATGTATAATATAATATAATAATATATGATCAGGCTTCAGACCAAAATATCTGGGTTACGTTTTAGCAAAGTTGAATTTAAATGTCAGACTCAACACACTTGTTTGTTTGACAGTTGGCTTTTGAGCTCAATTGCTGCCCTCCTGTCAAAGCCTGTTTTCCTTCGTTCTCATCGACTTCTTTGCTAACTGCATTGCTCCTCCTTCACATCTGATTTCACCACGATCTCCTTTACAGATGAGCTCAGGGACAGATGGAAAATCAAACCATGGTGGGAACTTAATTCACCCCTTGGCTACTTTTTGGATCAACTTTCTTTTGTCTCCTTTTCAGTTCCTCCTTTCCTACTCCCTGCACCCCCCCCTCCCCTTGCTCTTTCTTTTTTATCACCGTCGCCCTTAGTTCCCCCTTAACGCCTCTCCTTTCTTTGCTCCTGGCTTTCCGTCGTACCCCCGTTTTTCTCTTTATATTCCTCCTCTCCTTTCTCTTCTTCCTCTTTAAAAGCACCTGGCCCCTTTCTTTTTCTCTCCATTACTCCCTTCATCCCCCTCCAGCATGCTTTGTGTTTTAATCAGTGTGGATCATTGCCCTCCTTGCATACTGCTGCATACTTAGCATGGTTTTCATAGCTCAACTCTTGCTAACAATCAGCCCTCAGAACAGTGAGCCCCCACAAGTGTTTTCTATGGAAATGCCCATTGATGGCTAAGGTTATTGACATTTTTCACCACATTGTTTGTTTTTTGAGGAGAAATGAAATGTAAGAAGTTGTGCGTGAACAGCAATCTACTTTAAGTAAATAAAAATCTGATTTTAAAGCGACTGTTTATTGGAAACAACAAAGCAATGACATTTTTTAAATGGGTTTGGGTCAACTACTGTTCGTTTCCTCACCTGTAGTAATGGTCTGCACATTCTCAGTAAGGAGAGTCAGAGGATTTTTAACAGCCGAGGTCAGAGTTCAGTTTCTCAGAATGGGGTCAAAGAAGAGTGAACAAGTTTCAGTCCACCTTAAGACCAAGTCTTCCCAAAGAGCTTTTCTGTAACATGTGAGGTGATGGATCCATGTTTCTGTTGAGGCTTTCAGAAGTTTGGAAAGCTGGAAAACTTACTGCTGGGGATTCCTTTTGGAATTGGGGGAAACTTTCCGTATTCTGGTTTCACCATTTATAGTTTTCAGTTCCAAATCTGATGACAAAGTTGTTGATTAGAAGCAGAGAAGGGATGTCACATTTCCTCTGCTCATTCTCCCTTAAAATTACCCAAACTGTCTTTTGACGGGAACATTGTGTTTTTCTTTTTATCATATCTCGGGTAAAAAAAAAAAAAAACTGAGAAAAAAATCACATTAAGGTGCAAATTAAATGTGTTTGTTTGAATTGCTTAGTTTGGCTGTAATTTCTGCCTCATGTAAAAGCATTCACTAGACTGGCTTTGACATTTTTAACTTCCTGTTTATTTCCCAGTGCTTCTATTTGACACAGGAAGGCTTCCTAACAGGTGCTGCTGTGTGCTTCCGTCTGCCACTGACAGCATTGTGTGAAAGCATAAAGGTGGGCCTGCTGAGCTGGAGAACCATCATGGTGTTAAGAGGCTTTTCTGCCTGTTGCAAGTCCAGAAAGCCACAAATTTAGTCTCCTGGTAATAGCGCCGCACTTATGACTCAATAAATGAAGAAGTTACTAACCTCTGTGTACTGAACTTTTCTTATAGAATAAGTTAGTCAAAAGTTCAGATATTTATATTTTTCATAAAAACGTCTGTAAGAGTCTAGTCATTTGAAAAACAAATGTTTTTTTTTAGATGAAAAGAATTACATGTTCCTCATTTTTTCATGTAATCACAGAATAGTGGTCCTCTTATTTAGCTGAGATGTTGAGGGCTGAGCAGGTAATTAAATGAAATGAGAAAAACCTAAACTAAACTATATGTTTGGTAATTTTTGTTTTTTAATTCACAGCAGTGCCTCTCCTTTTAAAGCCATCCTTTTACACAGCAAACATGGTTGATATGCAAAGAAACAAACGGCACCTTTAGCCTTTCTATCCAGGGGATGGAAGAACACATCCAGTGGCAGAAGCATTAAGTGGTAATGCTATGTTGTCATCTGCAGCTTCTGGCCGACCTTGAGGCTTCTCTCATCCATCATTCCCAGGCCTCGGTGTTATCGCACTGTTGCAACCATCCCTGCTCATATCAGCTTTCTGTGGCTGCATCCCAATCCGGCGGTTTGCCCTTCTTTTCTTATCTGCCTGCTTCTTCTGTAAATTTAATGCAGCCAAACCACCTCTCAATGACTTCAGCAGTATATTTTGGTCCTCAGTTAAACAGATTTCTACTCCTTTCCATTTTGATCTGTAATAGTTTCCTTTCAATCCAAATCTCTAAAAGTGAGATGTTTTAGTAGCCAAACTTGTCTCTTCAACCGAGTGCTTGAAAAGACAGTGACAGTGAAGCTGATCACATTTTATATCTATTCATAATAGAACAATACTGTTTTTGTAGGTTTTGATCACTTTGCCCTTATAAGAAGGCCCTCCTATGTGCTGCCAGAAATGCAGGCATTTTTATATTTTTCAACATGAAACGTTTAGACAAGCTGAAACGAAGTATAGAAGCACATCGCAGAATTTCTTCAAATCTCCCTTCTGCATTTTTAGGTCAGGAAAGATGAAAGAGAGTCCAGGTTTGGGAAGTGATGGTTAGTTGTGTTGAGTGTGTGTTTGTGTCTCAGTGTGTCTGTGTGTGGGCTGTTCTCAGATACAATAACGTTACCCTTCACTATGACTCTAATCAAACCTTTTCCCCTCCGCAGACTTTGTCATTAAAGCTGCTGGTTACTGCTGCCAGCTCTGCTTTCCTCTGATGCTTTTTGTTTCACAGCTTTTTGTCTTTGTTTTTTCTTTCCTAATGATGCTTCTGTTGAAATGATGCAACGTTCGAAATCCTGTCGTCCGAGACAACCAGATTTCACGGAGGACAACCAAAAATGTACCTGATGGTTGTCCGTGTGACAACCTGGTCTTTTATTCAACATTTTGGTATTTTTTTGGGAAACTGACGTCCGCCTTTTTTAAGATAAAACCGAGTGTACACGAACGATGTCTCGTGACTTCCGAACGAACCGAGTACGCCTGAAGACGTGAGCGGGATCAGCCTCAGCAGACTGAGTCGGACGTTGAAGATGATGACATATCCCTAGAGGAACTTGTCTGAAATGACTTTTCAAAAATGACAACATTGCACCTGCATGTCTTGTTTAAAAGATCAGGGATATTAGTTTTTACTGCTACTGCAGCACACAATTTAAACATTTACACATGTGTTTATTTGAAATAGATGTTATATCATATTATAACTTTTCATCACATATAAATATTACTTTATATTTGGAATGCTGTAATAGTCCCAGTCCATACAAGCGTTCTACATTTTTAAAATACTCATTAGGTTACAATGTTGGTTAATGTAATCAATTTTCTGATATCTTATAGGGTAAGATAAAGTATTTTCATTTGACCATAACAGTATTTGATTTACATGGCAATACTTTGTGTAACCAGATGCTTCAATATTTAGTTAAATGTTTGTTTTTAATATTTAAAGAGTTTTTTTTTAAATTCCATCATAAGAGGCAGTTGATATTAGATGTATAGAAGAAATAAAGATGTAAGTACTGACATCTGAGTAGGTTTCGTTGCTGTTGAATATTGGTATCGAAGGACAACCAAGAATTGGGGAGGACAACCAAATATTAGTTGCCAGACAAACATTTTTTCCCCCTTATTTCTAACACTGTGATGGTTTTACAATCAGGCATTTTTGACTTCACCAAGTTTTTTTTATTTATTTTTGATACGTTACGTTGTTGAATTGTTTTCTGAAATTGGAGGAAAAAAGAAAAATAAAGTTAAAGAAAAAAAATGATTAGACACACTTGCAGTACAGTATTAAAAGGACATATGAGCCATAAATGATTTTATTGGTTCAGTGAAAGGAGATCATTTGAGTGCTTCCCTTTTAGAGTGCTCTTTTGTTTGTTCCCTGTTTAATGTGATTCTGTTTATTCTCCTGTATTGGTATTGTTTATGTTACAAGCTCATTAAAATGCATGAGGCGTTTTTTGGATCTCAATGGATTTTTGTTAAGCGTGTTAGACAACAAGTCTCTATCTTCAGTCTCGCTTCCTTCAACATTCTGTTAACCCGCTCTGTAATGATTAGTCAGAGGTAATTTAGTGCTTCGGAATGCAGTCAACTGTCTATGTTTACATTTTTATGACAATATTTCTCATCATAATTGAGTTAAACTGCAGTTTGTCCTCCTCGTCAATCACTCTTTCTCTAAATGTTTAAAAAAAAATCAAAAAGAATGTGATAAAATATCGATGGCAATGGACTTTTTCTGCTCAATATCAGTCATGGCAATGGTGGCATACTTTGATTTTAAATATTGTCGTTAGTGCAAAACATTGACCTACCTGTCCCTTCCTAGCTGCTTCCACTCTTCCATTCTTCACTCAGCTGACACTCGTGTCATCTTTCCTCCTCCACCACCTATCCAAGGAGGAGCAGGAAAAGATGATGTATATCTAACTGATTACTGTCTCATTTACAGTTCAGGGGGATGGGATCCTACTTTATTTATTGAGCGAGGAGTTGGTGGAAACCATCAATCACGCTCACCGTCATCCATTATCTTTGCGCTAGAGGTAGAAGAGGTGAGAAAGACGAGCACCGACTCAGAACTGAGGGGGAACACACACGAAGTCACCTTCTAACCGCTTTCCTCAGTGCGTTTCATTTCTTTTACATTCCCATCAGGAGTCGAGGGGTGCTAAAGAACTCTTTGATGGTTGTTAAATCGGCAGTTCATCAGAATTGTCGTCTGACAACTCATTTAGGTTCAGGATAAATAATTTCAGTCTAAAAAAAGCAGGATAAGAATCTGCAATCTGAAAGCACTGGCTTTAGAAATATGTAATACTGTTTAGGCAAAGGTTCTTGGGTACAAAAAAGGCTTTAAGTGTTTTCTTTGGTTAGAATTATTTGACTGTTTGTGTTAATCAATTAACTGTAGAGAAGGAAAAAATGACATGCCAACTTTAAAATGAGTACATTCGGAAAGACAACTAATTAGGGCGTAATGATATGGTCGAAAAACAAAATCTCCGATTTTTTTCACACCAAACTCAATTTCTGATTTTATTTTTTCATTTTTTCCCTTTTTTTTTCTTTGCTTTCTTAACAGAAAATACAAATGACATGTTTAATAAAAGCTTTTTTATTTTTTAACGTCTTTTTTGGAACAAAAGTTCAACCAAACATTAGCCATAAAAATGCTTGCATAACAATGGGGCAGATGTTTTGTGGGCTGCCGTTAGCTTGAGCATCTCGTAAAGAGAAAGACTTCTTGCACTCAACAGTCTTTGTTTCCATGTTCAAAAAAACTGTCGTACTCCCGTTTTTGGTAGCAACAGCCTTCAAACAGATCTTTCAGCGTGGTTTAAAGTTCCAAAACCAAAGCAGTTCCACAACACTGGAGACACTTTTTTGAGAACGAGCTCCTCTTTCTCATATTAACGTCTGGACGTAACCAGAAACGAGCGGGCTGACCTTCGTCCAAACAACGGAAACCCAACAGAGCGGGACGAAAAGAAAAATCCAGATTTCCCCTAAAATAAATCTTCTTAAACAGCAAATTCACATTTTGTCATCCAAATTAAAATATCGCCCAGCCCTGCAACGAATAGGAAAAGCTTTTGGCCATATTCAGGTTAATGGTGTATTAAAGAACATGGCACATTTAAAGAAAAAAAAAACAAGAATGGAAAAATGGTTTTAAAAATCAGAATACGTTTTAAAAATTATTTATTCATGGCGGTCGGTATCTGCTGACAAGCAAATCAACTTTAAGAGAGGAAAAGGCCTGTCTAGTATACTAAGAGTATGTTTTTTTTCTCTTAAGGATAAAGAAAATGTTTGGAAATGTGTGGCATACTGCTGTGCTGAGGAAAAAGATTCCAGTTAGCAAAGGAAAAAAAGTGTTTGCAAACCTCCTGTTGATTTCAAAGGCTTTCATCTCTAGAGAAGAACTGTTACCTTAAAATACAACATTTATTAGTAACATTTGGGTTTGCAAAACAGGAATAAGAACAAGGATGTTTTTGCTTTACATGTTCATTCACAAAGACTTCAGTCTAAACCGATGAAGCTTGCACCTTTAAATTGATTAAATTCACGTCCTTTTCAGCTCATTCGGCCTTGCAGTGCAGAAACATTGTTCCACAAAGTCCAAGCATTTTTTTTCCAGTCAAGATCTTTGACACCATGCTGATAAAATTGGCTGATATTATGTTAAGTAACCATAAAAAATGTCTTCTGCCTATCAATTTTGTAGTGTTTGTAGATGTAGTTGCAGGGATAAAACAGGTTCTTATAATTATTTACGGCATGTTAATTAATACAAAAAATAAGAACAAAGAAGCTCACAATGTTTCTTTTTTGACAAAAAATATTTTCTTGAGATTTTTCTGCTGTTGTCAAACTCTGCTCACTGGATCTGTTGAGGGATGATCAAATATTCTCTGTTTCCATGTTTGATTTTACTATTAAAAATTGTGTGGTTTCAGTTTTCTATTCCAATGAATGCATTATGCTGTGGATTCGGTCATTAGAGGCTTTTTGTCTGCCTTTGTCAGCTTCCCTTCACACTGACTAAAACACACCATCAGTTGCTTTCAGAAATGAATGGCTGCAGTTTGGGAGTCTTCTTTTCCACTGATCAAGGCTTCCTGATGCACGGATCCTTTTTCTTTTTTTATCACATTAGCTGATTGTGGAGACTGCAGTCAAGTAGAGGGCACATCAAGCCTTTGCGGTTGCCTTAGGAGATAAAAGGAGAGCACGCAAGAGAAAGAACAAGAGGAAGCAGCCAGAGCAATGATGGAAAATCAGCATGTGAACAAATGAGGATGTGATTGAAAAAAGTGTGAATTTGACTGCAAGCCATTCATTGATTTGACAAGTCCAAGTCTTTTTAAAGGTAATTACAGATGGGCCAGAAGACGAGTGAAGCCGATCAATGTAAAAGTTTAATGATTACAGCCTCAGGAGCAGCTCAGTGGGGGCATCTCTGTGTGACTAACAGGCACATTTTGGGCATATGGTGCTGCTATTGGCTTTCCTGCTGTCAGTTTTGAATTTGGAAATCTTGATGATCTTGCAAGATTGAATTGTTTCCATCCAGAATTAAAAACTTTTTTTCATCCCTAATTCCTTTCACAAGAATTCTATTTTAAGACGTCTGTGTCAGCAAATACATCAATGCTAGAAGCCCAATTTTAGGTTATAGCAAACAACATTGAGTACTCATGGTTTGGATTTTGCTTGTTGATTTTTGTCTTTGCATTTGGTCCTGGTTATTGCTCAAAAGACAGCTAAAAAACCTTTACTTTATAAATAACTGCTTACAGGCCCACATTGGTCAAGTATCCAAGCTACTGCTCAAAAGTTGCCATGGATATTGGGTGTTGACTTTGTTTAGAATTATTTTGAAATTGCTGCAAGGTGTACTATGTCATAAAATGGTTCCATAAAGTGCTGAATCCATCCTCCATCCATTCTCTTCCACTCATGGGACCAGACCATGGGGTAGCAGTCTAAACAAAGATGCCCAGACTTCCTTCTCTTCAGCCACTTCCTCTAGGTCCTCTGGGGGGATTCCAAGGTGTTCTTAGGCCAGCCGTGATGTGTAGTCTGTCCAGCTCGTCCTTCGTCTTCCAGTGGGATATGCCCCTTGCAGATGTCCAGGAAGCATCCAGCACAGAAAAAAATAATTTATAACTAAATTTATATCTTCTTTCCCTTTCGGCTTTTCCCATCAGAGTCGCCACAGCGAATTAACCTCTCCCTCGAGGATGAGTCGCATGGTTAACTTGGAAATGTTTTACGCCGGATGCCCTTCCTGACGCAACCCTCTCGATGGATTTGGGCTTGGAACCGGCACAGAAGTAGAGAAGGGAATAGGGAGCAGACCGGATTCAAACCCTGGTTTCACGGACGGAAGGTGCCGCAAACCAGCACGAGCTAAACCGGCTCCTTTATAACTAAATTGATATAAAATACGTATTTTCAATCCTTCAGAAAAATAACTATCCTCTTACTGCCAAGCCTTACAAGGACTGTGTTTAGTAAAAATGTTGTTAACCCTAAGATGCAACACACTAATAATCACAACACTGTGTGAGAGTGGCGTACCAGGCTGTTATGTGGCCTAAATTTTAAAGCTGTCTCTACATAAGTTATTATTTATGTGTAGCATGAGCAGAACAGAATGTACAGAATGTACAGCAATGAGCATGCTCAGCACATAACAAAACATTCGATACACATAGCAAGGGTCCCGCATGAGTGTCTGAGGGCACAGGAGTGCAGTTTTTACAAAAACGTTCTGGATGTGTGTGAGCTCAGCATTTCCACTTGCCTTCCTTTTTCCTGCAGGACTACATGGTGAATTTGGCCACCGTGTGATTTTCTGAGTGTGTTCCTGCTGGATGAAAGAGTTAGGTTTCAGGAAGGAGATTTTATTGAGGGGACGTGGGAGAACAATGCTTCTGGCCTTTCATAGTATAGTCAGGAAAGCTGGGAGCTGGCAAACACAACAGAAAAATTGACGTGGAACGCTTTAGCTTCACCGAGGTATGGCAAGAACACAAGTCTCCGATGGAAAGAACCGTGAACAGACCGGCTGGGCCTGAGATAAATCTATAATAAAAGTAAAAAGTAAAAGTTTTAAACGTAACGCCTCATAATGCTTAAAAAAACTACAACAACTAACTAAGGTTTAAGGTTTCGTTTGACTTATTTTACAAGAAAAAGAAATTGACCCTGTTGGAAGAAGAAGGCCAAGATGAAGTTTATGAATATTCTCAGATGTTTACAGAGATGGCAGATCCACAAGCAGCACTGCTTATTGCAGTTTCTCTGACCAATTAGGTCTTATTTGTTTACCTTTGTGACTTTTTCATTACTCGTGCCTTTCAGACTTCCTGTGGGGGGCTTCTTGGGATCTAGCTGCTTTGAATCAAACATAAGCTGCGTTTACATGGACAAAAGTAATCAGAACGCCTGATCAGAAGGAAAATGCGTCATGTAAACACGCTGTTCGGAATAGTCTGACCCGATCAGACTCGTTTGGATCCAAATTTCTTTCCAATCGGGATAGGTGGGTTATACCGATTGTTGATCCGATCGTTGTTCATGTAAACGGTTCATTCCGATCGTGTGTCACTACTGCTCTGGTTTACGTCACGCATAGACGGTGTTTCGCTCCAGAGAAAGCTTTGGAGCTCAAACAGGACCGACCAGCTTCTCTGCAGATGCCTGGTGCGAAGCCCCGCCCTCGCCCCGCTGGCTCTTCGCCTCTCCCTTCTCTTACACCCCTCACGTGGGGGTTGTGGGGGAGGAGCGCTTCGTGCCCCGTGAGCAGAGCAGCTGGATTAATAACTTTGTGTTCGAGGGGAGGGGAGGGGAGGATGCGTTGCTATGTGTGCGTTTTCTTGTTTTGTTATGTGTGGGAGACTTCGGACTGCGATCCGTCCCGCCGCTCTGGGTTAGCGGCTGCAGGACTCAGGAGAACCGTGTGTTCGCGCAGAGCTCAGACTTCCAGCTCACACAGCGGCTTTGGGGCGGTGTGCTGCTCAGTCCTTAGAAACTGTTCAAACAATCACCTGGATTTGTGTTTCCAGTCGTGTCCCGGCAAAATAAAGGCTGATGTTATTCCCTCATATTTACGTGCAGCCAAGATGCAGATTGCGTCCGGCATGGATTTTGTGTTCATCAAACAAAGCTAATGTTGTTGGCGCGTTAGCCTCTTCTGGGAGTTCCGTTCTTCCATTAAAAAAAGCACTGACCACACGGATTAAAAATAAAATGATGAGCGAACAGGTGCTTCGTATTCATAACATTAATAAAAGCACGTTTAGAAGATCATCTCGTATATTACCGAGCTGCTGTATAAACGTCTATGGCAGCTAGGTTTGTTTACAACGGGGCTCATTTCCTCGTCCGGTATTTTTAACACTACTGGTCATGCCCAAATGATGCCCAATGAATTATTCAGACCAAAAGTGACCATGTGAACATTCGTTCTAAGCGGAAAAAGTTTTTTGATCCCATTACACGGTTGAATTTTATTTCAGACCATTGATCCCATCAAGATATTTTGCGCATGTAACTGCAGCTAATGTAGGTCCCATTAAAGCTACAAATGATCTTCTGGAGTGATGCTACAAACAGAAGGTTTGGAGCTTGTCTAATTTCCAGTCTCACTATAGACTCAGGTTAATCAGTAATGAGGAAGTCACTTTTCGACTGCTGCTCATGTCAGATCAGTTGGACCAAATTATTGCCCTGAATGACCACAAACATAACAAATCTGTGGAAATTTTGACAGATAGGGATTGCTTCTTGACCGGTTTTATAGGAAGTTTGATAGCTTTTTTGACTTGTGCTAATAATTCCACCTTCAATAGACAGTTTTATCCACCACTATTGATTTGCTTCTGACGTAATGTGATGTGATTAGGATGACAAAAGGCTGTATTGATGATACCTTAGAAGTGGATATGCAGATTTGGATGGTTTTTCTTAATCTGTATTGCCTGAAATTGATTTCAGGTCAGCTTCACAGGCGTTTCTGTGCTCTTCTAGACTTCCTTTAGCAGTAATTGGCCTAAAGGCATAAAAAAAAGAAAGTAGTTTGTATTGAGAAGCTCATAGGATTTGCCCTCTTGCATTAATCTTGCAGTATTCGCATTAAAAAGTTAGTCTGGTTCATTTTTTCTTTACAATTAATCAGCTTTTGTGGATTTCTTAAAATGGACCATACCATTATTGTCTCTCAGTCTAGTTGATCAAATATTAACACATAACCAATAGTCTAATTTATCTTTCAACACCCAAAAATCAACATACTAAATGTTAGTTTGCTGTTGTAAGACAACACAACTCATTGCATCTAAGAATGTGGGCCTATAAGCAGTAATTTATAAATGTACAGTTAAAAAACTTTCAAAAAGCCTCAGCCATTTGTCTTATAATAAGGAAATATTTACATTTGTTTTGTTCAAATCATCATCTGATTAATGAAAAACAAAGAAATGAAAGCAATTTTAGGTAAACCAATTCTTACTGGAGTGAGTTACTAATTATTCCGTTCGTGTCCTTTGTAAACACACTAATACATCACAATCTAAACACAATGGACAAAGTAATGCTTTGCACCAGCAGCTCTTCCAAATGCTACCGTTGGTCAGGTTTTCTAATTACAGAGATATGTTTGTTGCTGGGTTGCCTAAAAAAAGCCATGAATATCAGACTGCTAACACAATCTGCACTCCTTAGGTTGTTTAGAGTGTAAGTTATGCTACGAGCACAACAACCTTCAGAGGACCTTTGAAGCACTACGGCTATGCAAATATACACTTTTCCACTTTGCAAAAAGCCTATGGAATCAATTTCCTTTTTTTTTGTAAGACAGTTTATGATTATTATATCTGGTGGAGGTAATGATTTACAAAAGTCAATAGAATAAAAGATAAAGCAAAAATGTCATTTTTTTCTCCATTAGTCTATATTGATATTATGATAAATGTATATATTTGCTAAAAGCACATCTTTTAGCAGGCAGATTATATAAACAGAAAACATATTTGTAGTTAATAATTTAATGTAAAGATTACAAAGACTGGTACATGATAACATTGGCACAATATCGATAATGGCTTATATTTGCATAAAAGCCTAATTACTAGTATGGACAAATATGAACATAAGTCTTGCTGTTATAGATCTGTTTGTTTTAGGCAAAATTGTGACCTATGGTCAATTTTCTTCAGCATGCCTTTCAAAAAGAAAATGGATTATTAAATATGGCCCAGATAGCGTTGTTGGCAGGAACTGAAAATGCATGGATCCAAGAAAGTTATTTTCTATTTCACTTGAAGATTGCAGCATTGCTGCAGCTGCACTCAAAAGCTGCTGTCCCACTGAAAGTGGTCTGCGTGTGCGACAATGTGGGGAGGGTCGTTAGCAGACTGGCGGCTATATGGAGCAGAGATTAAAGCGGAAACTCAAATTAGATTGTGTTAGCAAAATTTCTAGTCATTCAACATCGGAGATTCCATTGGCTGTTTACTAAGCACCAAGACCCAACTGCATTCAACCATTTGATTGATTGCAGTTTCTTGGATAATTCTTTGATAGAGTAGAGATTTATTGTCATATGCAAAGTTTACACTGACATACAAAATGCGTTCCAGTACGCCACATATGGAATTGTATCTTGGTTGCAACTTTTGCCAGTTCCAGGCTCCCATTGTATCAGTTGTAGTCGCCAGTGTGTATTTGGATGATTTATGATTCCTTTCTTTTTGTTTTTTTTAACCTATGCAATGTATCCAAGAGGAAATAAAGAGCCATTGGAGTCTGAATGAAACCTTAATGAAAACAAAGCAATCAAACAGGAAATAAAGGCTCTTCATCTGCACTGATCTTTGTAATCAAAGTGTTTGCTGGAGATAACGTTACTATAGATTTTTCTGAATGGGGAGTAATATTCTTGCTCAGTACAGATCTGGTTTAAACAATGCTATAATTAGGGTTCCACCAGATGCACTGATGAGCTCCTATTTAGCTAAACTCTGCATTTAGAGGTTTCATGTTAACACAGCCTCTTTCATGTCAAAGAGGTGATGACTGACCAAGTCATGAATCGGGTGTTTTTGCACTAAAAGTAAGCTTTAATGCGTGATGCGAAGCTAGGTTGCACATTTTCCATGTCGGATAGTTGAAATGGGCCATGTGCTAGTGAAAGGTTTATGAAATGAATGCTGGCATAGGACAGCTATGTTTCTGAAAATTCCTAATGTGTTTCATGTCATGGAGAGATTTGACTGACATTTTTGCAAATGAGTGAAAATAAGAAGTATTTTCTGTTTAAGCCATGAGAGGATGTTGATGTGCTTTTTTCCTCATCTTTCGTGTGTTACATCCATTGCAGTGAACCGAAATACACTTTTTGCGAGTTAATACTTCAAGCAGTTATCATTTATAGATGTTTTTATGTCTCTTTTTTTTTCTTGATCTTTTTTGATAAATTTCAGTCGCTAATCCAGCGACTTTTCTAATGTGATTGCTTATCTCTGGCTTTGCGTGTTCATTTATTTCACCTCCGATATCTCGGAGGCTAAATGAAATCTGGTGGTGTGCTGTGAATCCCCAGGCGAGTGCTGAACCTTTAACCAGCAGGGTGACAGCAGCCTCTTCGTTAGGATCTTGCCGCACTTCTACTGATGACAGGAATGCAATTTGCCAGTCTGGGCCTCAAGCTCATTATCTCCAACACCTAAAATTTAACCGAGTTTTAGGCAAGAGATTACACAACGTCTTCCTAGTTTTTTGGTTTGTTTATTTATTGAAACAAAAGCAAGATATTTAAAACAATTGGACATTATAAAAATTCCATGAGGTAATAGGACAAAAACGATGTGTGTGACAGAAAAGGGGTAAGGATCAGATTAAGTGGCTTTTAAAAGTTTTTAACAGTTTTGGCAGTTGTATCTTTTTATTTTTACTTAGCTGATGCTTACTGTATATCATTTGTTTTATTGTTTTGTCTCTTTTTTTCAATTTACTTGATAAAAAAAAAAGAAAAATTAGACATTATGTATTTCAGGCTCAACCAGTAATTGAGAAAAAAAGGGGTAAAATTCACATAGTCTGCACCAGTAAGTCTCTTAAAACTGCAAGAAACACTTTGCCTGCCATCAATGAACAGAATTCTTACCCGAATCACTGAAGGGATAAGCGGTTAAAGTAGAGAAGGGGTAAAGGCTATTTTAAAGTAGACAGACAAACCCTGGGATCACATGACTGGTTTATTTTGCACCTATTTGAAGCCAGTTTTTCTGCTTTGTGGTTGTTGTTAGCTTGGCAGGATATGCCATCTTTCTTTGACAATGGCCAAAAAGCCAGACGAGGATGCCCGTCAGGTGTTGGAATCCCCAAAATAAAACAGCTGTAGAACCGATCATTTTACTCGTCACTCAAAATACCACACCCCAAATTAAACATTACCTTAAGGCTAATGGTGTCGAGTAATAAATCTGACCAAATAAATTAACCACATTTTTGAAACCACGGTGTAAACATATTTACTTTTATTATAAATGGTGACATTTTACAATGGACGTGTTAGCCACCAAGTGTTTAACTAATGAACTGATCTGGCTCCAATTACTTTTGTTTTGGTAGGGACTTGGTAGAGAGTTCAGTTTGACCTTTGAGCTTCTACACAATGATAGACTGTTTTAATATTTGCACCAAAAGTCTGTTTAACAAGTGATTTTAATGTTGGCACCAATTCTTTTTGGTGATTTCTTTGCATTATCACCAAGTTTGAGTCCTGCTGTTTTTCTGGTTTACCAGTCAGCTTCCACTTATTGAGCTAAATGGATTTCTTTGCAAATCCAGGGCAACACAACACAACACATATAGACACTTTATTAGCAGTGAATGGATACAAACTACATTAGAAAGATTATGATTTTTTTGCCACTTTAAAATTATTGAGATTTGTTCTCTTTTTAAAAACGTAGAACATGGACAGTTAAAAGGAAATGAGAGGAAATGAAACACGCTGGCAGAGCTGTTTACACTGCAGTGTTTTTGAGGACAAGGCTAACACTTCCTTCCATTAGTCATTTAAGATGTGCAAGTTACAGTTAATTTCCACTTTTCAACTGTCCTGTGTTTCTTGTCCTGGTTCAACCTGGTGGAGCGTACTTTCTCATGCAATTAGACCTCCACCGAAAAGACATTTAGACACTGATTAACACTCGTTTAAATCTTAATGGGCCTCTTTATCACAGTGCTAATGCAGAGGATATTTTCAACTTCTCTTAGCTCATGACAGTTATCTGCTGTAAGTGTAATTTTCTGCCCTCGGTCTGGTTTCCAAAGCAGTTACCAGGCCTGAATCCATCCATCAGAACAATCCTCTCTGGGACAATTGGGGGTGTTGAGTCAGGAATGATTGGCTTTTGAATGCTTGATGTCTATGATGATTCCTTGTGAGTTGAGCTACTAACTCCGTTCATTCATCATTCACACTGCAGACACCAAACTCTAGTGTGCAATAAGAGAGATGCACGGTGCATACTAGATGAAACTAATGAATTCAACGAATGCAGTGAACACAGGAAAGGTGAGGAAAGGAAGTTTTAATTAGAAGTCAGACTGGGTGAATTTTCTCCCCATGTATACTTAAAATGCACTGCCTGTAGTTAAAACACAGAGGAAAAGGTCTATGAGGTTGAAGTTTGGGAGAAATGTTCTAGAATAAAGGAAAAGTAAAGAAAGAAGAATGGGAACAGATCTTTTTTTTTACCAATAGCTCTTCCTTGCTATGGTGGAAAAACCTCAGAAACAGTAGTCGACCACTCATTGTTGGGCTAAAAAGTCGACAAAAACATTGACCATGTCGGTGAACCACACCGCTGGGAAAAGTCATGTAGTTAAAACAATTGCTCAAGGGGGGGTTGGGTTATAGTGAAAGAATTTAAAGTAGTAAATTCTGGCATGCCTTACTTGTATTGTTTTTTTTATATATGTAAATATAATTTTGGGATTTTTTTTCTAGATAGAATGCACTTGTGCTTATGTGGGCATCTTGAGTATCATAGGAATATCTTGAATTCAAAGATGTTATTAATGTTTTGTTTTTATAAAAAGGTCTCAATGAGCAAATATTTTGAGTTGATAAATGGGTGTGTGTGTGTTTTGAAGTACTTTATGCAGGTTTTTAATTAGGGCTGCACGATTTGAGGAAAACTTACGATATGCGATATTAGTGATCAATATTGCGATAACGATAAATTTGCGGTAAATAAACAAATAGCAAAATAAACAAAAATTCCCATTTCATTGCAACAGTTTAAAAATTACCTCAAAAATAAGCTAATTAGTCCCATTTCTGCATTACAAAAAAACAAACATAAGAGAATAACATTTAAAAGCTTTTTCTAAGCAGGAATACCTACAGAATGATGATAACTATGTACAAAAACATCATGTTTGCATCATATATATATTTATCTTTTTAGATCCTCTAAAACAACTAAATTAGACCAACAGAGCAGGCCAATCTGATAATGAGAGCACTTTAAATATCCTTCAGCTGTGAATATGAAAACAGAGGAAAACCAGAATCTGCAAATAAATAAAAACAAGCCCTCATCGACATGGGGGACAAACTTCTAACATAACAGGCCTCCATCTGATTGGTCAACAATGGGAAGGCGTCCATCTGATTGGTCAAAGCATAAAGGGATTTATTTGATTTGTTAAATGCTTCAAGCTACTAGAAGATTGTTTTAACACATTTTGGGTTTGCGATTTATTGCGATATTCGCCGTCTTTTGCGATATGCATATTGCAGAGCTGGATATTGCGATAATGATAAATTTGCGGTATATTGTGCAGGCCTATTTTTAATAAATATTTATGTTTTGTTACTTTAAAAAAATGAATTGTAAACTTTTATCTCGTTTTTTTCCTATTCACTTTCCTATTCTTATTCGTATTTTTTTTTTCCTTTCACTGATCCAAAAATAATCTGAAACGTGACTGTAAAACCGGATCCGAGCTGCGAGTTTTGTGATCTGTTGCACCCCTAATTTTGGCACAACAGGCACCATAATATACTCTGACACTTTGTGGCACAGTACAACCGTACTGTTCTCAAGTACTGGGAATAATGTCGAGCTTCACTTACGCCTCACCGAACCCAGAGGTGGAACAATAGCAATTACAGCAGCCAAACAAATGAAATGGAACAAATGGTGTGCCATTAGAAGGCCCTAATAAAAAATAACAAGTGTTTATAATAAATAGGGGTGCAATGGTTCATGGTTCGAATCATGCCCGTTTTGGAGGCACAGTTCGGATCAATTTTTGAATCGGTAAGAAGGAAAACGCAGGACTAAATAACAAAAAGCTTTTAATTGCGAGTTTTACAAAGGTGGGGGGCATGCGAATTGCATTTAGTGTGTATGCTGCAATACAGTCTTGCCCGGTAACCTTCTGCCATCGTCCTTGTAGTTCTCCCACACGCGGTACACGTGTGCTCCGAACCGCGGTTACTGATCCGTACACCCGGTTCAGACATGATCTGTTGAACCTCTAAAAATAAACTACGACAAAATCCAGGGGTAGGGCTTCAACAAACGTGGAAAAGTTGCAAGGGGACCAAAACTAAAGTTCCAGTCATAAGATCATAAAATCTTAACTTCAATCATAGATGCTCACACATCTAAATAACAATTCCTAGTTTTCACACTTCATTGTGCACATTACAGTTTCAGCACGGCTGCAGGAAAAGGCTACACTGCAATATTTAGAAAATTTCAGCTAAAGGGCTCTTACTCCTTTTGATATTGACTTGTCATTTGGCTCACTGTTGCATCTTTGTAGGACCTTAAACAAGGCCATAACAAAAATCCATGTTTTGGACTAAAACACCAAGTTTTATGCTTCTATTCCTTTATTATTTATAGGCCGTAGACTTGTAGAATTAAAAATCTATAGATGAGCTCACTCTATTGCTAGCGTTTTTGTTTGGTTTAAAAACCCCAGGATTTTTTTTAACTAAGTAATGTTGTCATCTTTAACTTTGTCAAAGTTGGTTTATTTATTTAGCTAAAACAAACCAGCTGCAGCAAAGTGTAGTGCTGCTGCTGGATCTTCAGTCCGTCTGTTCTCACCCAGCAATGATGAAATATAGCTACACCAGCTGAGCGTTGGACGGCTTCATACCAGCAGTGGTGCACTGATACACTTCAAGATAAAGCGCTGAAAGAAAGAGAAAAATGAGAAAGCAAAGGAGGCAAGCCTACTCCCCTTTCTGAAGATTAATGTAATCATAACCTGTTTTATTGGAGTTAACAAAAAAAATCTTTTTTTTCTTCTTCTTTGGAAATTAAACTGAAATTTAAATCTGCTCCAAACTGTCAAAATGCCATCAGGCATAAATAAAAGGTCTGTTGCATGTAGCTTGGAGTTGGATTTAGTATGCAAGCATCCTTTTGGGCTATTTACAGGATGTGCAGGATCAGATTTAAGCATGCTCATATCTCCTGTTTGTTTGCTGTATATAGATTAGCATGCCGAGCATTTCCTGGAGGAATTCAAGCCTCCTACTACGGATCAGGCATAATAAATAGTTGGCTCCGAGAAGAGATTTGAGAAGTCTGGTTTAGGCTGAATTGTTTTCTCAACACAGTTGATGTGCATTTGTTCAGCAATCCCCCTCCTTATTTATATTAGAAGGATTCTTTGGCCTGTTGTAGTAAGCATTACCATCATTGGACCTTAAAGCAAGGCTATAGCAATGGATGGAATGATGAACTCCATAGCTTTACCTTCAGGGTTTTAAAACAACCTTGGGAGGTTGTGTCTTTTCGAGGTAAAAGGCTGATATTTGACTTTCAGTGTCAGTTCCATGGAACACAGTTCGCTGGGAAACTGGAAGAAAAATATCTATAGGTCATCCATCGATGCACAGGCTCCTCTAGGGCAGCCAAAAATGAATGGAAAATCACATGCAGACCCAACTGGAAGACCTCAATCCCATATTTTTCAATTAGGAAAATAAAAATATTTTTAAAAGAAAGAAAGAACCTCTGCTTTTAAGGATTTACAAAACTGGCAGACTAAGATCCCTTTTTGTTACTATAGTTACAAGCAAAGGTTTTGAATGGAACAGAGTGGGAGGCTAGCAGAGGTGGAGAGAGTGGACATGAAGCAGGTTGTGAGCAGATGGTGAGAGCCTTACACGTGTAAAACCAAACACCCAGCAGCCAAGTGCCGAAATCTGCACTTCCACTAAACTCACGGGGGATTTGACACGGATTTACACAGTTGTTTTACAGCCACATGCATACACAGTTGACTTCATCTGTGCAGGATGGTCTGTGATACTTTGTGAGAAGGTGTGACCCATTCCAAGAGGCTGATAATCCTTTTAAGAACTCATCAGGGGATTTGAGGAATGCTGAATTGCAAATAAAATAATAAAAGGGTCCGGTGGAGGATCCACTGAGAGGCTTCATGCTCTGGGCCTCGTTAAGACATATTAGCAGTTTTGTCACTGGCGACATGTGGCGCCAACCCCGTCACCTCCCAGAAATGTTCATTTAAATCAAAAAGTACCGCCTGATGAGCTTAAGGGACGAAGCACATTGACCGGAACTTTAAATACAGAGCAAAATCTTTATCTAATGACCAAATCACCAATTTCTTTCACTAAAACATGCCTAAATCAAGTTAGAATGAGAAAAAATATCTTGAACCAAGCAGCTGGAGTGATTTAAGATAATAAAATAGCCGACTTTGCATTTAGGCTGTGTCATGAGTTTCTGGAAGCAGAGAAAAAAACGATTTCACCGTTCAGTGCAGCTCTGAAGCTTGAAGAGTAGTCCATCTCCGAGTAGTGCATCAGCTCATGAGAACGTGTCAGCTTTGATATTTGTTCTACTGAGGAGGCTGGGACTTTGAAAGGTATTCCAATTACAGCTTTTGCCTCACAAAGCAATGCCCGGGTCTGTGCAAGGGGTCTGCCGGTCTGCCCCGTCTCGCTCCCCACATCCGATTAGGACGCCTGCCTGCGCTCGGTTCTACCTGATGAGTGTCCGCACGAATGGAAATGTTTGTCAGGCTGCCACCCAGTCCTACTTTGACAGCGTGTTAGAACATTTACCCAAAGAGAATGAATGGATATGTCGAACTACATTAGCATTCAGTGAGGATGTACAGGCAATGGTGTAATTTAAAGGTCGGCTTGTATGCAAGCATGAAAAGATGCAGAACAGGGTATCTTTACATTCGAAATGATGAAACGTGCTCCTTTTCTAGATTAAATGTTCAACATGTGACATGTGGTTGCAATAGGTCTCAAACAGAACTGATCTGATAATTCAATGAGGTTCATTGTGTCTATAAATCATACTGCAAATTTAAATTATTTTTTTAGACACTGGTTTGTTTTATAAAATGAACCGACATGTTTCGGTGGAATACCTTCCGCCTTCGCCAGGGTCGTCATCAGGTGGTGGTGTGTGACGTCTTTAAAAACAGATGATCGATTCGTGACTGAGGCGGAGTCGCATGTCAAACTTTGACAAGTGACTCCGCCCCTTGATGTCCGTTTTTTGCTGGAGGATGTTGCTCCAGGCGTCAAGACGCCACCTGATGACGACCCTGACGAAGGCCGAAGGTATTCCACCGAAACATGTCGGTACGTTTTATAACACAAACCAGTGTCTGAAAAAATAATTTAAGTTCGCAGAACTGATCTGAGATCAACATTTTTGCCAAACCTTTCTAGAAAACTATGTATTACTAGTAAAAGTCTAAAACTTGATTTAGAGTTTGTGTTCTCTCATATCAATTTATATCAATTTATAGCCATAGATGCACTGATATTGTTTGACAAAAGAACTTGTCACCAAAGTCCTAATGTATTTATTTCTGTTTGAAATAAATATATAGCGAATGGGGATCAAGATGCTTCATTAATAAGCCACATAGTGGTTACCAGATAAGTTGATAAGGTTCTATTTACGTTTGTTGTCGAACCAGCCCCAAAGAGGATGTTAAAGTGCTGCCAACAGGACAGGTTGGCTTAGAAAAAGATATAGATCCTTCAAAACTGGTGTTGTGTAAGCCACGCAAGTGTATTGATATAGTACAATTCACACATATGTTGATTCAAAGTAAGCCTGCCCTTAGCATTTGTTTTCCCCCCAAGGCTTCCTACCGTTTTATTGTTGCTTTTTCAAACAAAGTGTTACGCCATGCCTCAAACCACCACACAAGTCAAACATGTGGTGTAAAATGGGTGATCCAGTTGAGTTAGTTTTATTCAAATACAGGTGTTGTTTGCATGGAAGTCGACCGTGCAATTGCACCAATAGTAAACCGACCCTGACTGTAGCACTGTGTTACCTCAGTCTGACTGCACCAGTGCCTGTTTTGTTTGTTGGCATGCCAGATGTTAATTACGAGGGAGGGAGCTCTGTAGAATATGTGCGATGAAATGTGACTCGAGTTGAGACGTTTCAAACCCTGAAATCTAGCAGAAAAGTTGAATAACGGATTTGCTCCCTTTTCTGTGCAGCAGCGGAATAATGAGGTTTCAGCAGTAAAGTCATTTTAATTGGTTAAACGATGCTTCAACACAGCTCCCTTTATCACAGCCAATTCTTATCAAGGGAAACTAGGAGGAGGCAAATCCTTGATCTCCTTTTCAGTTAGAAATGTCGGAACTTTATGTTTAATATTTGATTGTTAGAAGAATGAAAACCAGATCAGGTTACAGGGGAATAGTTATCTGAAGGGAAGCAAGACGGAAAAATTTAGACGCTGCATGTGAGACGAGACCTTTATATTATCAGTGAATGTCAGACCGTTTTTTATTTAATCTACAAAGAAACCTGCTGTAACTTTGTTAATACGTTTCTACCAGTTTTTGCACTTTTCCAAGTCAATTTCACCACAATTTGTTTTTACAGACTTGAATCCTGCCTGCTAACTTAATGGATTGGACCAACAAGCTGATACTAAATGATAAAAAGACCATTAATTTCCCTAATCCCATTACTGATTTGGTTGATAAAAAGATGCTAGATTGTAATGAGAACACAGAGTTCAGATGACTCTCAGGATACCTAAATATATTTCAGAAGTCCAGAATATGAGAATGTTGATAAAGGAGTTATGTGCTTTTCCTAATCAAAGAGGTTGTTATTTAATGACCAATGAAAACCTTCATATTTCTAACTCCATTCCCTTTTGTAAAATCTATCCAGACGTGAGTTGGAGCGATTGCAGAGCAAATTTAAAGGACCTGCTTTTTTTAAAAAACACTTAACCAACAAGTTATTTCTTTCCAAACTGAACTTTTCCTGCCGAGTCAGAGCAGAAAATGAATCGGCATATCCTCTGAACAGACCTGCACATTGAAACATACTGTGAACGCGGTCTTATCTCAAAGATCTCTCAGGTATTCTGTCAGGATGGAAGAGTAAGTCAGTTCATCCATCATCACTGACACGTAGTTTTGCCTTTGAGTTGATCAAGAGAGAGCTGTGGCTGGAATTCCAAAGCAACACTGCACTCATTCACAAGAATAAGAGTCCCTCAGCTGTTCTGGGAGCCTCTGTTGAGAAGCCCATTTGGTGATGGTAGTTATTGTGGGGTAAAAACTGTCAGGGTGTCGTTGGTATGGGATTCATCCATTCTTTTTTAACCCTTTAACCAGGGCACCTTTAGCTCCAGTGTTGACATTCTTTTGACGACTGTAACTTTTCAGCTCTATACGCAAGTAAGTATGTCAGCGGATCCTGAAGTGGATCAAAGCAGACTTGTGTTGATATGCAACATTTTGCTGTAGCGAATCAACATAAATCGGTTGATTAGGTGGCAACATATCTGGTGTTAAAGGCTTGCTGAGCTCATAGCTAATGCAAATATCGGCTTACAAACTATCAGTAAAAAAAAGTGAAGACGTTTTCACTTCAATCACAAAAAAATGTATTTATCAAATGTTACTTCTATACTTGCTATAACTTTGTAAAACCATCTCGAAACTTGACCAAATGTAGTAACAAAACTAATAATGACTGCAGCAATTTGTTTTCAAAATGGAAACTTGAAGAATTACAAGTTGGACCACACACAGTTTGACTATCAGTGCTGGTTCCTAAGTCCATCATGGTGCTCAGTGGTGTCACACTGCAACTCCTCAAAAATAGAACTTATACGAGTGCTTTAGCAATGCATTTAGGCAGTTGTTCCCAACTTTAAAAAGAGATTTGCCACAAAGGACTATTAAAATTTGGAATTGAAAAAAACTTTCTTTGTTAAAAGAGATATATGTTAAGTACAAAAATTATACTTTCAACTGTCAGATCAGGGTCATTAGCAAAGTCGCATTTAAAAATTAACAGAGATCCTTTCTTCTCCATTATTTAAACTGATGATATTGGATGAAAGCAGAAGTAGGTCCTTTATTTATTTCATATTACTTGGCACTAATTGCTAGAAAATAAATGATAGATTTGTCCAAAATGTAATTTAATAATTGTTTGATGCCGCCCTGAAAATGGCATTAATAATAAAATAATATTCGGTAAAGTGTATCTTTGCAAGAATGTTAGTTGTATGTTTAAAAAAACCACTTTATAAAAACAAAAAACAAAAAAAAACCACCCCCCTTTAAAACACAGATGAGTGCTGAAACAGATTAATGACAGAGTCCATGAAACCTGGAGCTCTCTTGTTTTTTTCCCTCCCCTGCTGGGAACCAGTGGTACGGCTGATTACACTGTAGAACACAGAGCCTCCGGCAAACAGCTCACTGCAGCTCAAGCTATAACACAAGTCCTCGTTTCTTGTTGTGGAGGTGGATTCTGCTGGTTTGGTGAATGAGAGCGATGCCATAAGATAAGACAGACAGACGGACGGGGAAAAGCAGGTGAGCTCCCCTGCCTGGACCGCCTTAAATATCAATAAACCTGCAGAGGAGAGACAGAGCTGCTTCAACAACTAGATCTCATTTAAAAAAATGCAGGATCACACATTTGAAGCAAAAACGGCAAGCATGCCTTAAAAATACACAGAAAACTGTATGAAGTAATTGTCAGCAGCTGCATTATTCTAGTTTGGTCGACTTTCCTCGGTCCCTGTATTTGGTGTTGGGGGGTGGGTAAAGCCCTTTCCCTTTCCCTCAATCATTCTCACATTCCTCTGCTGTCTTCCTTAGAACTTCAAGGCTTTATCGTCACAGGAGAGTCTGATTCATCCTTCCTCTGAAGAGTGACGGCAGATTCTTGTTAGCTCTCTGGAAGTTACACACATCCCCGCACACCTTTGCCTTGTTCCCTCCTGGTGTATTAGACGGATGATCAGGACATAGTAATTCATAAATACTGAATCGTTTTCAAAATGAGTAAATCAATGAATAAAAATGGTCATATGGTTACACGTCAAACAAAGTTTAAATAACAGG